>WNGS01021324.1:1683329-1739622 GCA_020271785.1 Procambarus virginalis | reverse complement strand
AACCCACCCAAGTGTAACTACACTTGGGAATCTATTTCACTGTAATTACCTAAGGATGAAACCAAGTATTAATGAAAGATCTATCTATAGTCACTCTTGGATAAAAAGAGCCTTTTTCCAATCCCTTCCAAGCTTCATTATGATCAAACAATGACATTTGAGAAGATTCGTGTTGTACTAGTGCAGTGCCACTGCCCTCAATATCGCGATCGTGGCTGATCAGATCCTCGGTGATCTTGCCGTAGTTAACATCCGCGTGGAATAGTGCCATAATACACTCAGTCATCCACTAAACTTAATATTGTACTGTGTGCATATGCTTAGATTTGGGCAATACAAGAGTTTAACCAAGTACTTAGTTCTGTTATGTTTATTTATATATACAGTATGTATTTGGGTGACAAGACTCAGTGTTTAGTGGTTTTTAATGTTTAATATAGTCTTGTTACATCAGTTTGTCATTGGAAATGTAATGACATGTCATGATAGCCGAGATGAGTAGAGAGCTTGGATGCGGGGCTAGAGCATGGCGCTCAAATGCGGAACCAGTGTTGAAAGCTCAAATGAGGAACCAGAGTTGAAAGCGCGAATGCAGGACGAGAGCTGGAAGCTCAAGTACGGCCAGAATCTGGCTGTGTACTCTGTGCCGAGACTGTAGCATCTAACCTCGTCGAGTGTTAGTATTACTGGTGAATGTCGAAGTCTTAGAGATAGGTTATGTGGAATTAACAAGCACATCTAATTACCTACAATGGAACTTCTGAGAATTTGGAACAATTATATTACTCTCAATATAATTGCTATAATGCTAATAATCATAATAGTGTTACACAGTCTTCCCAACTTGGTGCCTTACTTTGATAATTACAGTACTGTACTTACTTTTGTGCTAATAAACACAAGAATAGGTAAAAATATGTAATTACATAAACCATAAAGTTATAAGCATGAAAATAGGTAACAAGAACAATACTGTAATTCCATAAACAGTTAAGCCCAAGATTTTATGGTTATTTCTTGGAAAGTACTGGATAAAATCTACTGCACGACATTAACACAAGGTACTGTAGATGTAATTACTATAATACAGTACTGATTATTGCAAGATACTCTAGAGTGTGTAAAGGTATAGGAAGGGGAAAAGCAGTACAATATTTACATAAAGAGTGGTACAGGAGGGGGCACTAATATAAACACAATAACACCCCTCTGTTGACATTATATTAATTTGAAATAAAGCTTAAGAATTCTCTAACTCTGAACAATATTAAGAGTATAAAATGTAAACTCAAAATCATATGAAATGGCAAGCAAAATCATTCAAATAATTATGTTGAGAACTCGATATTATATTCAGAAATGTCCTGTGCAAAGATTAAAGAAATTTTCAATAAACTTTAATGCATCATACTCACCGACACCTCTCGCCACGAGGAACAATTGCTGAAGAGTACACACTCGACGCATGATGCTGGCTTGGCACCCGAGGCCACAAGGCACTTTGTTCTCGACATCCACGAGTTCTTTCAATATCACTATCTATAGGAATATCTTTTAATAAATTATTATAATATTTAGAGGTTGGTTGGCACTCTCTCTCATCCAGCGATATTAAGAAACCCCGTGAGTTTTGATTAGTGACATGGCCACTTTTGTGTATCGAGGCAGAGCAACATGTATCACTACATGCTATAGATCTCTGTAATGATCCACTTGTGGAATGGTTTCTAAAGGAAGTTGGACTGGAAGGACACAGAGGATCTTGGAATGCTGAATGCCACGACAGCTCTCTAGTATCTAAGGAGCTCACTGGAAAGATCCTGTCATTAGAAGAAATATTTGGTTGAATATGTTTTATTGAATGTGAATTCATTGGTTTTTTTAATAACGCATTTCCCGTATGGAAATTACAACATTTTGTATCCAAGTGACTATGTGGCTTCAACTGGTCACTGCGCTGATTATATGCATCCACTGCAGGAGCAAATACTTGCTCTGGTCTAATATCTGACTGAATCTTTTTGTTACAAGACTGATCTTGAGGAACAGAGTGACAGGCTGGAGGAAAAGACTGGTAGTCTAAGGAAAAAATTGGTGCGTTGGAGCTAGTTGCTACACATGACGAAAGTGAAGGACCTCTCGATGAGCCATATGTCAAATTAGAAAGAGATGAAAATGGAATCTCTGCAACCCTTTCAGCCATCTTCCTCCCAGCACTTTTCCTACTGATGACAGGGGAGTTAGGCTGTTCATCTAAAATCACAGGTCCTGTTCTTCTAATAGGATAAGTGGCTTTGTTTCCATTTTCTTTAACATTTCTCCCATCACACTGGGGAAACAGGCTTTCTCCATAGTCTTGCAGTTTAAGAGAATGATTTTTATTATGAACACATTCTGCCTTACTTGCCCTGGTATGGTCAAATATGGTGTCAAGATGTGGTAGAGTTATTATTTGAAGACCAGTGTTATTAGTATTCTGTGGAATGCCGTCTTTAGTAAATCCACAATGTAAGGTGCCGATTTGATTAATATTTGTACTAGTATCTTTCTTCTCTTGGTCCTTAGACTGTTGCTCACACCTTTTTAAATAATGCAGGGCATTCACTACAACTGTTTTGGGCACTCCGAGTCGCATACCGATTTAGAACGGGGCGTTTCAATTTTTGATTTCTTTGTATAACCCGATTTCTTCACTTGTGACAAGGATAGCATTTTGTTTTCTGATGTGTCCTTTCCCCTACCAGCTAATAAATTTAATTTATTACTTTCAAGAACCACATCCTCAGGCTTTGATTTAATATCACCAACACTGTTATCGGAAGTACATTTTAAACAGTGTAAACTTTCATTTTGATTACTAATGTCAGCCAAGTCTATCCTTCCATATAATTGTTTTGGCGATCTTTTTTGCAACTTCTCCTCGTACCGCCTCAAGAGAGCCCGTGGACTAATAATGGTCGTGCCAGGACACACAGTAATATTTAAGGCCGACTCCTGTTCAGTCACTTCACCTTCATGATGGCTTACCAGTTCTATTTCTTTGTTCCTTTTCAAGTATTCTGAAGTTGAAGGCGTTTTCATTAAATCGAATACTTGACCTCTCTTTTCATTTCCATCACCTAGAAAAGGATAAAAGATAAGCACATAAAATTCCTTTCATCTAATGCCACTGTTCACCTAGCTACAAATATGTACATGGGAGTTGGACAAATATTGTGAGCTGCATCCTGGGCAGGGTCAGTAATTGGTCTAGAGATCTTGATAAGCCTAACCAACTGTATGTCCCTGACAACGACAAACAAAATGCAATTTCGTAAGTGCTATATGATGCAAATTAACCGATATAATATTTGTAACTGAACAAATCCACAATGGCCGTGACGAGGGTTCAAACCTACATCCAAGAGGATCCCAGACGCTGCCTTAATCGAATGAGCTACGACATGGTCAAAAGAATTGCAACCAGAAGTTCTACTGAACTTCTGGTTGCGGTTTGTGTCTCGGAGAGGCTGCAGGATCCAAGTAAGTTCAGTAGAACTTCTGGTTGCAATTCTTATATCATGTCATAGCTCAGTCGATTAAGGCAGTGTCTGGGATGCTCTTGGACGCAGGTTCGAATCCTCGTCACGGCCCTTGTGGATTTGTTCATTTGATGCATCACTATTGTGATTTCTGTGTGTAATTTCTAACTGAAGTTCATAGCTATTATTGCTACATTTATCAAAACAACCACCAAATGTAATAAAATGCCTCTTTCTCGTCGAGCTCTACTGGCACCCTGAAACTTCCCATTATTGAGTCATATCAGTCATAAGAGTCCTGTTGGCCTATTGGAAACCAGAGCCAGAACCTCTCAGGTTCTGGCTCAGTAATGTGGGAACCCACATGCATTAAATTTGATGGATTCCTTGGGTTATGATTAGGAAAAACCGTTGCATTTTTATGATGTAGAAAATTGATGGAATAGGCTGTATTTGTTATACTGTATTTAAATGTACATATCTCACCTGATTGTCGCAGTGCCTTCTTCACACTACCACTGGTCTTCATTATATGCACAAGCGGCAGTGCATCACTGCTTGTAGGCGAAATCCTATTCTCAGGGCTATTGCTACAAAACAAAATAAAAACAATAATAGTTTGTATGTTATTAAAATTAATTTTCCTGAAACAGAACTCTATCAAAAGATTGCAAGTAATATATATTAATGGCAAAATTCGAGTACAGCAAATTCAGATTTTAAAAGCCTGAAAATAATTGACACTATTTACATTAAAAATGTACTTTTTCAGACGATTTTACTATCACTAGCACAAATAAACAATATTACAAATTTATAAGATTGCACTAATATAAATATAATAATTGTGGGAAGTAAAATAGCCAAGATGGAATGAAACGGAAGTCTGGATGTAAGGGAATCAGACCCAAAGGAATATTTCCATTAGAGAGAGATTCCACCTTCTTAATTATTGAAGAACATTGAGAGCAAGAGTAGGGATTGGAAGAGAAAGCAGTAGAATATACTGTAGGTTATTTGGAGAGACCGGTACAATTAGCTTTGTCGGGTCACAATCGATAGGTCCCAGCTTCAATTCCTAAAGCAGGAGAGTCTGTTCAGCACGGTTTCTTTCACCCGACATTGCTATTCACCTAGCAGTATATACATACTTGAGAGTTAACGGTTGTGGGCTGCACCCTAGGGAAAGTCGGTAGCTGGCCTAGAGACCACAATAAACCTAAAAGAGGCTTCCTTTATTTCAATTACATGTTTCCAGTGACTGATCAAGACTCGGGAAACATTAGAAATATAATTGCAGTTTTCATTGTCAGTGAAATCATGTAAAAAGTAAACTGATGCTTAATTTCAGCTTGTTACACGATTTCTTGAAACCTAGGATGAAAAGCTGAAACACCAGTCCCTTTGTAAATCCCCTCTCTCATGATTATGCGGATAGCTACCACAAGACCAGTTGTACTATATCTGTATTTTTATTTCTGTTATCCACTAGACTAAGTTGTTCGAGGTACAGGAAGGAATTATCAGGGGAAAGCACCAAGCCATTATGACTACATACCATGCTTGAGGTACAACTACAATAAGAAAGTACAAATGTACAAATCAATAAGAAATGAAAGTACAAATATTTAGACCGTATTTCTGCTTCAACACGGCATTTTCTAGGAGACTTTTTGCAGCCTTTTCACATTTGTACATTTGTGCACGTTTATGATTATATAATAACGAGAGCCAGTAATAGCAAGCAAGTGATTTGCATTATAGGTAATACAAGCAACTTGTACACTGTACATACAAGTTACTCAGGTCATCAGTTTTTTTTCAAAGTCGACGTATACTAATAAAACTGTAATATAAACAATATATTTACATGAAGTCACCTACAGAAGTGGTAAGGTGGAGAATATAAAATAGGTTCCTTTTCTCAAGCACCACAAGCTGCATTTACAGGGGAGGGGGGGTGGCTATGTTTGTACAGTACTGTACTGTACTACGAGCTGCAGGCATGCTCCAGCGGGTTCATTTTCCATACTCCTCTTGCAACAAATGTTCAGAATATTTTCCTATTATCTATTTTTTTTCTTGCTTGTATTTTTATATCTTCATAGTTCTCCCCTTCTACTGTTCTGAGTGTTTTAACGATCTAGTGATCGTTAAAACACTCCTCATTATTCCCACATATTTTAATTTGTTAAGCCAAACTAGTGCCACCTGTTTAACTTATATATTTGACAGGCAAATAATAATTAATATCTGTAAATTTTTAGCAAACATATCAGACAATCTTCCAAAACTCCTCCCTATGATGGACTTTTGTAATGACTGCAGAAAATTTTACAAGACAATCCATTCAAGAACGTAAAGTTTCCAGAATGATCAAATAGTACACATTCTAGATAGGAAAACATACTATACAATATCAAGATATATAAATTGAAACACTAGGAAAGGTAACGTCCGATATAATCCACATTACGCATACAAATTGTATGCTCAGTAAACGTTTGAGAAGAAAGTTGGTTTATTAAAAGTAACCAAGAGCGATTTAAATTTACAAACCATTCTTCATATTTTCGATGAGCTTTATGGAGGGCTTCCAGGTACAAATCTGAAAGAAAGAAAATCATAAAATCATTTTAACCAGAGTAAGTGAAGGAAATAAACATTACATTCACAAAAATAACAAACACAAACACTCAAAAAAGCAAACACTGTTGTTGTTGTTAAAGATTCACTACCTGGAACGTAAAATTCCAAGTAGCACGGGCTATGGTGAGCCCGAAGGCCTTATAATAAGCAAACACTACTCAATTCACCTACTGGCTACTATCTCCCATGATGATGATGATGCAGATAGCAAGCCAAAACCTTATACAAGTCTTTTGTATTCACTCAAAGCATGATTCAAATATATAAACAAGTCACTACATAAATGGGACTAAAAATTAGCAGTATATTAATGTAATCTTTATCTTAAATGCAACAAAATTAACGTGTTAATTACCTCTGCTTCCAGACAAACATTTAGATTTTTTCTCAAGACTGATCTTTACAGCAGTTGTTAACAGTTTGAACAGGCTCCTCTGCAAACAAATATATTCTATTACTTTAAGAAACAAAAAAATATTTCAGTCATCTTGCAAAAGTTAAGAGAATAATCTGTAAATGAAAAGGAACCATTTTAAAATATATTTTAAATCTTAAATACTCACATGTATATTCCAGTGTTCACTTAAATATTGAATCATGTTCTAAATTATCCACTTTATCAAGTACATCATAGCAAAAAAAAAAATCAACATTAACTACTGTATATACAGTGCTATAACTATCTTTATCTTTAATGTGCAGAAAGTACTGTACATTAGAAATAACATAACAGCTGCATAAACGTTCCTGGAATTCAAATGTACTACAAATGACATCTACACATTTCTCGAGAATTCCACAGGCTACAGATGACATCAAGTAGTTTCGCTCAACCAATTAACATGCAGCCTTGCTCTAAACCGAGTCAGGTGGACAGGTATACAAGGCTATCTGACCACAACATCTAGGCAGTCTCAATACAGCTCGGCCAGAAGAAACACCATCACCTCTGATCTACCTCAACCGGTATTCTTATAACATTGCAGACAACAGCGTCACCACTTCTTACCAGCCTCGGTCCCACCAACCCTGACCAGCCTCTGCCGTCACCGGCACTTAACCATACCTTAGGGATCCCATTGTCACGATGTAGTTGCATCATACAACATCCACTGCTGTAACCATTTACTTCAAATATACATCTAGTTATCATATTGTATGTTTATTGCCCAAACCTCTCATATTTCAAATTAATACTGAACATATTTCCCATTTTCCAGCAAGGTGTTAGGTACACAACCTCATACATGCTCTTGTTATTACATACAGTACATATATATACACACATTCCATTGCCCCAGGATTCAAACCTGGATTTCTCGATTGTGAGTCGAGAACAGACTACTATACTACTGGGACCCTCAATGTTAAAAAGCCTACCTCAATTTCTGGAGCAGAGTCTTTCTCTTTAGTTTCTGGCTTATCCAACGGCTTCTTATTCTGGACATCTGAAAATAAATGCCACAATTTAAACAAACTTTAAATTTATTGTTTCAATGTTTTACAATGGTTTCAGTGGTTAAATCAAAATACAAATATGAATAAATCAATTAGTGAATAAGCCAAAGAAATTATATTATCTATTATACTAGCTTGGGTATCTAGCTGTGCCCAGGTCTCTTACTTTGGTTCTATATTTACAAGCTTCTATATTAAGGCCAACCCTTTTCGTCACGTACATCAATGACACATCAAGACTAAACCACACACCAGAAGATGAGGAGACGACGAGGACCAGAAGACGAGGACCATTATCAAGTCGATTTTGTGATGGGAGCGAGGGAGTCACAGGCACACAACAAGTTGTCGCCTCGTCTTCTGGTGTGTGGTTTTAGTCTTCGTATCTTCAGCTACGTTATTGTGGCTCATCGCCTGCACACAGATAAGAATATTACAAAGCACATCAAATTTGCAGATCACACAAATTTGCAATTGATCTGAAATGTGTTCAGGGGGGTTACTGAAAGCACAATCCGAGCTTCAAGTCATATATAGGCTTTTGTCAGTCATCTGGGCTGGAATGCATAATCTCCAGTGATTTCCAAGCAACTTTATAACCCCAGTAACATTTTAAAAGCACTCTCTGATGCCAGTCTTCATACATGGGTCCTATAGCACAGTGCTCAATGTTCTCGACTTACAATCGAGCGACAGACCCCTGGTAGGACAGAAATAGTTAGGCATACAGTATTTCCTTATACTTGATGCCTCTGTTCACCTAGCAGTTATATAGGAACCTGGGAGTTTGGCAATTATTGTGGGTTGCATCCTGGGGAAGGTCAGTACAGTGCTGGTTTGGTGGGGTGGGAACCTAAATAGGCCAAAGTATAGGCTTCCTGTCCCTTATCTTGAGAGTATTACAAAGCACATCAAATTTGCAGATCAAAATAATCAAATTTTGCACCCCAACAATGGGAATTCATATACTGCACAGTATTCCTGGAAATCTACTTTTGAACCTGCCTGAAATGCTGTGCATATTAGTGGCTTCAGGAATAGTATATACTAGCTCTACCTAGAAACCCAATGATATGTTTGTAACATTTTGTATGCATGTACTTTTATCTGAATAAACTATTTATTTTAATTTATTTATTTAACCTGACCATGAACATTGTGGGATTGTACTTTCAGCCTGCTAAGAAAGTTGCCTTTAATATTCATCGTCTTATTTTTATAATGGCATGTACCTATTTTGCATTTTTTACTTCTTAGATGGTATGTCACTTTTGTCTTCTTTTCTTGTGGTAGCACAGTAGGGGATGTCACATTAGTAGAGTCCTCACTTTTAAAATGTTCATTATCAGTCTCATGTCTCTGCAAAAAAGCAAGAAATGCATTAATAAAATATTTTTATTTAAAAAAAAAAAAAAAGAAAAAAAAAAGTTTCAAAAAACTGTTGGCATTCTTTCTAAGATCAGATATTATATACCTCGCCCTGCCCTGGTGACGCTCTATTACTCCCTCATCTATCCATATCTCAACTATGGTATTTGTGCTTGGGGTTCTACTACCCAAAATCATTTACGTCCTCTAATTACTCAACACAAAGCTGCTATTAGGACAATATCCAACTCTGGCCCCAGACATCACTCAGTACCCTCACTCAAATCTCTGAATATGTTAGATATTAAGTCACTGCACATCCTCTCATGTGTATTATATATATATATATATATATATATATATATAAAATGCTGAACTGTAATGCCAATCCTGACCTCAAAAGCTTCATTGAAGGTTGTAACAGAACCCATGAGCACCACACCAGAAACAAATACCGTTTTGATATTCCAAGAGTACGACTTAAACTAGAAATGCTCTACAAATCAAGGGACCCAAAATGTGGAATGACCTTCCCAATCATGTTAAAGACTGTACCTCTCTCAACCAGTTTAAGATAAAAACTAAGCACTACCTAATAAATTCCCTGTAACCTACCTTACCCCTATATTGTCAACCTTTGTCTGTTATTTTTTTAAACAACGCTGTTTGTCGACCTAATTGTATTTGTGCTGTTTTTTCTGCCATGTTCCCCCCTTTTTTATTTTTATTTGTTCTCAACACTTTTTGTACTTTAATCTCAATTAGTATTAAGTTTTAGTCTTTAATGTTTTTCCTGCCCGAAACGCTTTGCATAATAGTGGCTTTAGGCATTGTATGTATTAGCTCTATCTATAAATCTATCAATTTTTGTATAACCTCTTGTATGTATGTACTTTACCTGAACATTTGAATTTTTAATTTGAAAAAAAAAACATTGTGCAATAGTTAAATAGGTGTTACGTAAAATGCATACTCAATAAAGCAACTAGTATGCAAGAATTCTGATCCTTCTCCCTTTTTTTAATATACTCTATTGGACCTTTCTTGACCTTTTATGGGCCTGGCTGTAATCTCAATATGAATTTCAAGTACCAAAAGAATTTCAGAATACACAGCTCAAAATCTAAATCCCACCACAGATCACCAAATTATGTTGCATCAAGCAACTTATGAGCTTTTAAAATATTTACCTTTGACTGAGAAATAATGATGTTATCTATATCGTCAGATTCTGAAGATGATAGTCTCAAGGTACTATGTTCCTCTTCTTTTCTTTTCTCAGATGGAACTAGGAAAAAAGAAAATGTTATACCATTACAAGAAGTAAATAAAGACTGATATATAGAAGTCAAGAATACTGTAATTCTTAAGCTTAATGATTAAAAAAAAAAAAGAAGCACTGAATGTAATGGAAAACCAATTTCTGGGTGAGCCCGAGTGGTTGCCTGAAGCTACAATGTTAATATACTGTAGTGCCAAACCACAAGGTGCCATCAGTCGTGGAGTTTTGTTTAAGCCTACCAGGAACCACGAGCCAGAACCTGGACCCCTTTAAAAAGACATGCAGACAGCAGTGATACTATGGTAAAATTGTATGTGAAGCATAATCACGGCCACCACCAACAGGAAAGCACCCAGATAGCCAGCGAAACAGAACAGACCGCTGCTGGTTAGAAGGAAGATTGCCTCAATATTGCTAAAAGAACTCCCCCAGCAATATAAAAAATGGCAAAGTTCATGAAACAAGTTTAAGCTCCTTTGCCCCACCTCCAGCTCCTACCGCCAAAGCTGTAAATGCCAAAACCTTGCTACAATTTAAGATCCAAATGAATAAAATTATCAGGACAAATGGAGGACCTTTGACAAGTCACTGGCTTCCTGTCCTCATTAAGGCCCCTAGAGATATAGTGGGCCTCAAGTAAATCGGATAAATTCAGGAAAATAACACAGATCAAATATATTTTGAAAGTCTATAAGGAGGTCCAAAACAAACTACACTTGGCTTTTTTGAGGTTCCAATGCTGCAATTTTTGCTGGCAATATTATGTTTATCTTTTATTTTTGCCCATAGCAAACTGTGGTCTTAATTCTCCAAATGTAGACAGCAGCAGCATAAAATATGAATGAATATCAGCCAATCAAAGATAATGTCAGTACAGTATACAGTAGTAAATGACTACACACCACAACAGAGTATCCCAACAGAGTGCAAGAAAAAGTTAAGAAACAAAAATCTTACTGGTATGTTTTGGAGTATGACTTGAAGCTTTCTTTGTCAAGAAGGAGCGGCGTGGAGAACGTGTGCTCACGGAGGGTTTGCCGACTTGTTTCTCTAATGTGGCATTGCTGGCCAATGCAAGAATGTGAGATAGGTTAGCTTCTGCACGAGCTTTTGTCTCTTTACTTAAACCAATTTCTGTAATATATTTTAGATATGTATTAGAAAATCTGTACAGAATTGACATAAATTTAGAATATTTGAATGTAATTCATGTGATAGCTATGGTCTCATTGGACATTTAATGCTGGGAAGCCTGTAAATATAGTATATGTAACGTCCCAAATTTTGTCTTTTAATGTTTTCTGGTATATTGCAAACTCTATGGTATGAGCTATATAATTAATAATAATTCATTGTCAGGGGGACAGGCAGCCAGTTTATGCATACAGTACATGTTAGACTTATATCGAGGTCTCCACAGGGTCGAATTATTGTATTAAATAGCATAAAGAAATAATTTACCTCTGTGTACAGCTCCTGAGCTGCAGCCATGTGCATAGATCCCCTGATGAATCTGGAATGATAATATATTGTTATACTATACTGTTACACTTTTCACAAGTTTCAATTTTATTCCATTGTATTATAATAATCTTTATACAAATAAAAGTAAGTTTGCAATGATCAGAAAACTAAATAAAATGTCCACAATATTTATATTCAATTACTGTATTTATCTATTTACAAGAAATAAGAAATATTGTAACGATTATAATGTTTAATAGAACATTCAAGGGTCTCGGAAGTACAGTCTGGTTCATCCTCGACTCGCAATCGGGAATTATGGGTTTGAATTCCGGGTGGGACAGAAGTGGTTACTTTTTTCCCATCACCTAATGCACCTGTTCACTTAGCAGTAAATAGGTACCAAAGAGTTAAGTCAGCCTGTTGCAGAGTTGCATCCTGGGGAGGGTCAGTAGTTTGACCTTGGGGGGGGATATTCACCGAGAATTTGCAATGATTTGTAAGTTATAAGATATACAATCAATCTCTTTAAATATTAAAATTAGTGATCAAAGTACAGTATAAACTTAGAACTTGAAGTAATTAGTTAACAAATTGAATTATTGTATATTTTACACAAGTTACTTAAAACTAGTGATTAAGGAAAACAGAATTTGCAGTTTTGGAAAATTAAAGATTATTAAATTAAAGCCCTTACTAAATTTACAATTATCATACAAAACATCTTTTACTCATATACACTTTATCTACATTTATCGAAGAGTCCACAAAACAGATGGTAAAACTGAATATTATCTCATTAGTGCACCTGGAAGAGTACCCTGGTGGCCTGTGGCTAATGTGAAGTAGTAAGGAATGATACTAGGTGGAGTGTCACCCAACACTAGTGGATTAACAAAAGACAAATGGGCAAAAAGTTTTTCTCCCCGATGCCCCTGTTACCTAGCAGTAAATAGATGCCTGGGAATTAGACAGCTGCTATGGGCTGCTTCCTGGGAGTGTGTAACAAAAAGGAGGCCTGGTCGAGGACCGGGCCGCAGTGACGCTTAGCCTCAAAATCATCTCAAGATGAGCTCAAGAAGATCATGATCAGCCTTTCCACTCTTATGCAATGCTGTAGAGAATTCATTGGGTAGTGTACATAGAGTCTCTAACAAACTGTTCTCACATGATTGCTTCTTCCTATGTAGTATGTATGCTCTATATGCACAAATTATATGAAAAAAAATATACAGGCACATAACCTCAAACATCTTAATAATTAAGATCATAAAACTTACAGTCATCCTCCTGTTTGAGACGGTGGAACCTTCCTCATGCTGCAGACTCTGATACAAACAAAAAGACATTTGGTTAATTACCGAATACTTCAATAAAGTATAATCAATTTCCCATCTTCTATTATTATTAAAATAACAAAATAACATATTAAAAATTAATTTACAATGTTATATAATTTTAACCATATATGCAGAATCATATTTTAAATGAATTCTAAAAATTCTTAAAAATATTAAAAAAAAAATGATCTACTGTGCTCACCACTTTGATGCTCGTGCCTCTCAACGCATTCCCAACAGTAAACGTTCTGGGCTACCAGGGCCACTCACGGGTCACTCAGCAATGCGAGAAATGTTTACAATCATTTTACGTTTTCAACGTTATTTGTTGGGTTATAACTAAAAATTTGGTGTCAAAATGCTTGCAAGTGGTGCTCACAAAATGCTCTAGAGAATAGATGCAAAAGTGTATTTATAATAGATTATGCTCCTTTCCGCATGTTCCCGACTGTAAACATACAAGGCTTGGCGGGTCCCGCTCAGCAATACAGTACTGTACTTTAAATGTTCATAATCATTTTACGGTTTCAAGGTTATTCCTTAGGTTATACCAATAAATTTAGTGGCAAATTATTCGCAAATGAATTCTCTAGAAAATAGATGCAAAAATAAAAGTACATTTATAGTAGGTGATGTATGATAGCGATAAATACCAGTATATGAATGCTTATAGCAACCGGACAACGAGTTTTAGCATCATCGGAACGTTTACTGTCCGAGTACGAAAGACATTTTTGCATCTTCAGAATGCAAAAGTGTTAAGAATGGAGAAACAAAGAATTTAACTGGAAAGGAAGAAAAAAGATCGAGAAGCTAATGAACAATAAACAGCAATAATAATTGGAAAAAAAAAAAGATCTCACATGAAGGAGTTTTGAGAAATTTATATAAGAGTGAGAAGCCAAGGAAATGTAAGAGCAAGAGAACCTCACTATCAGATAAAACAAAATAGGAAAAGAAACGGATCACTAAATTCCCCAATTTTCAAGATACGAGAAATATAAAAACGGGTTTCAGTAAAAAAAAAAAATTAAATCAGGGTACAGCATGTCACCTTCAGTCCCAGCTGTTTGTAGGATATAGCAAAAATATTATACAGGCCTGGGGAACAATTACAATTGCTTAAGATAGTTTCAAAAAGAATTATGAAGTCATCATATATAATTTGATTACCTGTACCAGTATTTGCAATTAACAAGCTGCTGCAGTGTGAAATACAGTACAGTGATCAAACCCAAGTACTTGTGTACTAACAATCTATAGAATCAGATTACAGGTACTGTATCTATATATACAAGATACAGTCAATGAAGGATTGTCTCAATCCTTAATATTGTCCTTTGCCTCATCCATGATAAATCCCAATGGAGTGAATAATGAATATGAATATCTTAAGGCTTAAAAAGAGTTAACTTTTAAACTGGCAAGCACAGAGTTACCTGATGGGGTAGTTCTAAAAAAAAAAAAAAAAAAAAAAAAAAAAAGAGACTGACTGGCATTTAATATATGCATGAAACGCAGTTTTACTTCCCACTCTCTTCTTTTCTTTATCTAGGTATTCATACTTTTTAATTTAAAAACTTTTGAAAGTTTAAGGAATTTAAGTAATTTGTAAATAATTCTCAATAGACACCAAGCCAGGAAGCCATTCAGCAATGAATGTTCTTAAAATATTCTAAGATGGTATTCTAGACATAGGAAAGATATATTTGAAGGTGTAAAATAATTTGAAGAATTAACGTTACCTTTTCTTTATCTTTGTATCTCTGCACTTCTTTTCGCATAACGTTCCCTTCATTCTTGTTGCTTCGTTTAGGCTGAAAGAGAATTATAAATAATAAAATTGCATAAATCACATTGTGTATTTGTTATATGGAAGAAAATTCTTAAGAGTTTTGCTTTTCAAGTGTGTGTGATGCATGTGAGAAACAAGACAAGAGGATTTTTAATTAAAACAGAAAATGTCTAAATTATACATTAAGACAAACTCTGGGAATCCATTCTGCACATTAGATGAATATCTTACATATTTTCTTACCCCCCAAAAAAATACTAATTAAAACCCTTATATTAATCTTAAGATATACCTAAAACACTACCCATGATTAGTGGCTTCATAAAAAACACAAATAAGTGTACTATTCTGAAATTACTGTAATTATGTCTTTTGCAATTTTGTTATAAATAAAATATATTATATATATATACATTAAAGAAACAGTATGCAATCTTATTCTATCAAAGATCGAATGGAAACGTTGAGAAAACATGACAGATCAAACCCTAGATCACACTTCAAAACGTTATTGTACACAACAGAGTGCTTGGAAGATGGGACACCGCGAGCATAGCTCTCATCCTTCAGCTACACTTAGGTAATTACACCAAAATGCTTTGTACATTAGTGGCTTTACTGAATGTCCAAACTTTGTGCCTACACATACACCATTGTAATATGTTTCTGTGCCTATTTTATGAAAACAATTACTTTACAGTATATAATACTAATAATAATACTAATACAGTACCTGAAAAGTAGAGGATATTCTACAGTATGCCTTAATTTTAAATTGGATGAATAATGTCAGCATCATAAAATTTGGCATAACCTTTATTTAAATTAACAATTAATATCACTGAAGGTAGTGCTGAAGTGATGTAACTGGTAGTATGATACACAGATATTAACCAACTGAATCTCCAGTTAGATGATTGAAATACTCAAGTGAGCAATCAGATTGACAATGCACTTTAATTTTATAAGCAGCCAGAAGCATGCAATACATGCCACAGTGAGCGCCTCAGATCAACACAAGGAATCAAAACAGCAATGAAATTCATAGCTACAAACAAGTGGTTTCCAAGCATCTATCAGTCGACAAAGCTTGGGCCTAACACACGTGGGGGTTCCTTGGTTCGACTCTCCTAGAGTCGAATGGAATACCGTATGTGGTTTCCCATTAGCTTATCACGGTCCCCCGAGGTCCAGCCTTTCTGATATTGCACAGAAAGTAACCCACAATAGATACCTTACTTCCCAGTACCTATTTACTGCTAGGTGAACAGAAGCAGGTGAAATAAAATGTGCCCAATGCCCTACCAGGGAATCAAACTCTGGCCCAATCAGTTGCGAGCTGACTGATACCCCATGTACTACAGGTCGTACTTAATGACGCAATATTCTTGTTACTAAATACTGTAATTACCTTTCCCTTAGTATCTTTTTTTTCAGCTACCTTCCTTCTCCTTTCATGCTGCCTACATGATGCCTTATCCATTATCCGCTGGCCTCAACTGTCTATGAGAATTGAAATAAAAATAAGCTTAATTTTGACATACAACAAAACATTTATGGAAAATTTTCATAAAATGATGCTTGAAATAAGCACGGAAATTTTTAGATGAATGAAATTTGGAAAATAAAGAAACTTATGTCTCTTGGATTACCATAACGAAAATGAGTAGAAATTAGACAATACAAAATTAGAATTCAAAATTTAAAATCCAAATAAAATCATATAAAGTAAAAAATCGTATTTACAGTACATGTAATTTGTATATACAGTAAATTATAAAATCAAATTTAAAATAAAATTTAACTACAATGTACCTATTAATATTCTTACCTTATCTGTTACATTAAGGACCTGCCCAAAATGCTACGTGTATTAGTGGCTTTGCAAGAATGTAGGAACACCAATGTTATGTACTCACACAAACATAATATACCTTCTTGTACATAAATAAATAAAGTAGGTAAATATAAAAGTTAATCATTATAAATTTTCACTATCAAAATTACCTAGCCCTACACCGATATAAAAGTTTCTCTTGTAATTTATAAACATACACTGGTTATATTATTTGAGCTACAGCTCTGTATTTAATCTAGTGATTTGGCTTCCAGTTCCGATATGTAAAACTTTCTAACGAAAATAACCAATGAATTTGAACCTCATATTCGGCTGAGGAAATAAAGGATTATCCTTATTTCAAACTTTCATACCCAATGAAAGTGTGTTTCATTTACTTTCTGCATATATTTTTCAGTTTTATAATATAAATAAAATGCTGCTTTATTCATTTGCAAGCTTATAAAGAGAATCCTAAGCAAGGAAATCATTCACCATCTCACAAAGAATAATCTTGTAAAATCAACAAATGGGTTTGTTAAAAACCCATTTGAAAGGCAGGAAAACCCATTTCCTGCCTTACAAACCTGCTCACATTCTTGAAAAGAGGATACCACATGACAGATTAACAAGGAATCTTATGGCACATGCAATAAATGGTAGAATACTAGAATGGATAAAACAATAGGTAAAACAAAGGGTCATGATAAATGGGACGGAATTTGAGTGGAGAAACAGGGAGAGTGGGGTACTGCAAGGATCCATTTTGGGGCCAACCCTTTTTGTCATATACTTCATATACATATAAAGTGGGAAGTGAAAATGATATCGAAGCCTTACAAAGAGAGATCTACATGAACTCCACAAATGGTCAGAAGACTGGCAAATGCTATTAATATCGATAAATGCAAGAGCTTTCATGTGGGGCATAATACACATCACAAATCAAATTAACAGCATATTAATGAAGAAAAAGACCTTGGAGTCTTTTCTTCACTAATATTCATGGAATCATTCACTAAAAGCTAAACCAAAACAACTAACCAAAGCCTTGGAATAATCAAGCATACCTTTGACCAAGGTAAAGAAGGTAGTTATTCAGTTGCATAAATCTCTGGTGCACCCCTCTTGAATTACTGTATTACATCCAGGAATGGAGACCTTAATCTTCAGAAAGACATAGCTTTAGTGGTAAAAGGTCAACACCAGACAATGAAAGTCCTGAACTACATCACTCTCGTACCAGGAATGGTTGAGGGCCACAGGGCTAATAACACTACAGCATGACAGGACGGATCTCGTCAAAACTTTTAAAATAATGAACAATTTGGAGGATGTTGATCTGGACAACTTCTTCAGAAGGTCAGATGTAACACAAACAAGGAGCAACGGTTCCAAGCTCAACAAGCCACAGTGTAGGACGGAAGAACAGTAGAGGCTTTTTCACCCAATAACTCGTGGAACCGCCTACCCGCCGAAACCGTAAATGCCAAAACCCCTGAATTTTTAAGTCCGGCTTGAAAAAATCCTCAGGACAAATGGGGGGGGGGGGCGGGATAAACCGCCGGCTTCCCGTCCTCACCGAGGCCACTAGTGTTAAGTGTCCCTCAGGTAAATTCAGGTAAACATAATATCTCATGTCAACATGTAAACACCCAGCAAGAACCAGCAACCTTATAATAATAAACAAATAACCTGCAAAACAATACCAAAATGCGGCGGTTAGATGACCAAAGCAGCCGTTACCCACCTGTAATGTAATAACAAAGTATTACACCCAGAGGGGCGAGTGAGAGCGAGAAAAGTCAGAGAAAATAAGTTGCCACATTACCAGCGCCTCCACCACGACCCCTCGTGTTGTGGTGCGTGAGTCTCCCGCCCGCCGCCAGAGAGCACCACCTTCTCCTTGATGTTACCTTCATATGTCCACACTTTCCAGTCCTACTATACACACACTAATTGTAACCCTTTCCACTACCGCCCACAAGATGGGTGTGGGGTGCATAATAAATGAACTAAACTAACTAATTGGGTGAGAAAAGTGTTTAAATATCTACTTTCCAGTCACATTATATACGCACTAACCATGCAGTCTGTCCTCCTAAAGTTTCCCACGTCAATAAATTGTGGTACTAAAGTGCCCTCCCCTAACCTATCAGGTAAAGTATCACATGAAAGACTTACAAACACATGGAATATATTGTAGAATACTAGAATAGATAAAACTATGAAAGAAAAGGAAATAAAGGTCGTGCTAAACGGGAATGAATCCAACTGGAGAAAGGTGAGTGGTGTACCACAGTGGTCTATTATGGGGCCAACTCTTTTTGCCATATACAGACGAGAGTATTACAAACTTCATTATGAAATTCGCAGATTGCATTAAGATTTGTGGTAAAATGGGACGTGGAAAATTATATTGACGCCTTACAAAGAGATCGACATGAATTCTATAATCGTCAGAAAACTGGCAAATGCTTTTTAATACCGATAAATGCAAGATCGTGCATGTAGGGGTATAACAGTTCACGTCACAAGTACCAAATTAACAACAATATCTTGTGGTAGATTCAAGAAAAATACCTTGGAGTCAGAATCCATCACTTACTGAAAGTTGCACAAGTGAGAGCTGCAGTAAAAAAAAAAGGGTAACCAAACCCGTGGAATAATTTTTTTTAAGGAAAAGAAAGTAGTTACTCAACTGTGTAATTCCCCATTTGGATTATTGTAGCCATACATTAAAGCTACATCTTGACAAAGACATGGCTGCTTTGGAGAAAGTCCAATGCCGATCTCATCGAACTAAAAGTAATAAACAATTTGGAAGATGTTGATCCAGATAATTTCTTCAGAAGGTCAGATGTAACACAAACAAGGAGCAACGGTTTCAAGCTCAACAAACCATAATGTAGGACCGAGAACAGGACATGTTTTTCCCGTTATTAACCCAAGGGACCGCCTACCCGCCGAAGCCGTGAATGCCAAAGCTGTTGAATTTTAAAATCCAGCTAGGAAAAAATTATCAGAAACATATACAGGGATTTAGTGGCTCTTAGGAAAATTCACGTAAATATTGGTACTTTACACAAATATAGTTACTATATGTGTTCCTACTAAGTAGCCATTGTATTACGTATATTTGGAAAATGAAATTATTATTATTCCAAATAATAATAATATAGTAGTAGTAATAATAATATAACTGCAATAATGTTTATTAATATTATTATTATATATGGTGTCCCTTGTGAGGAGGAGGTTGTGTACGAAAAGTGTGTTTACACTATGGGAGGCGCTGTGTGTACAAATTGACCGAGTCACCAGACGGGGGCTCAGTCTCGCATCTCCGTCTCAGATCTAGACCATTCCTCGTGGATCTTGAGCCCCAGAGGATGCTCTACGGTGCCTTGTGCTATGTACAGCTGACAATGAGAGCGTTGTGAGGGAGAGGAGTGTGAAATATGGTGTACGTACCAGTCAACACAGTTGTTGCACAATGGAGTTTTATTTTGTACCATTTTCAAATTTACATCTGTGGGCCATCATCCCAAATCCTCTCACAGGCAATATGGTCATTAAACTGCTGCCACCAGGGCAGGAGGTAGGGGCGGTCCGGGGCCCTGGGGGCCAGGCACTCCTCCAGGGCACTGCTTCCCAGACCTCCCTCACTGGGTCCGTCTAATTACCACAAGCTACACAAGCTCGGTCGGCCGAGCGGACAGCACACTGGACTTGTGATCCTGTGGTCCTGGGTTCCATCCCAGGCGCCGGCGAGAAACAATGGGCAAAGTTTCTTTCACCCTATGCCCCTGTTACCTAGCAGTAAAATAGGTACCTGGGTGTTAGTCAGCTGTCACGGGCTGCTTCCTGGGGGTGGAGGCCTGGTCGAGGACCGGGCCGCGGGGACATTAAAAGCCCCGAAATCATCTCAAGATAACCTCAAGATAAGCTTCACAAAGCTTCCTGGCAAATACGTTAGTAATGAATAAATATATGTTAGGTTGACCTGACCTAACCTAACCGACGCTTGGATCGTCGACTTGATTTGGAGTCACCAGCTCTTTATTTTCGTCTAATTTCTTTATAAAAAGATACTTTTTCAGATTAAAATTGTTTTTTCGTGTTGTACATTCAGCACCAACATTATAATGAGTAAATATATCATATTTATTCATTACTAACGTATTGCCAGGAAGCTTAGTAAAGCTTGTGTAGCTTGTGGTAGCTTGCGGTAATTAGACGGATCGCTCCAGGGCGCCGCCTCCCAGACCTCCCTCAGTCACTGTTAGGTTCATCTCCTTCCACAGTGATGAGTTCACTACCCTGCCTCCCTCCCACCACAGTCTACCCTGCCTCCCTCCCACCACAGTCTACCCTGCCTCCCTCCACCAGTAATGGTAACGATTAATAAGACTATCAAACGTATTTTTGCGCGAAGTTCGTTACCTCTCGACTCACTCGGGGATCCTGGGTTTGATCCCCAGGCAGGACATCAGTGGTGGTTACTTTCACCTAATACCTCTGTTCATCTAGCATTAAATAGATACCCGAGAGTTAGGCAACTGTTGTGGGTTGCATGTTGGGGAAGGTGAGTAGTCATAATACAAGGTAAGAATGTGAGGTGAAAGGTGAGGTTAAAAGGCATAAATAAAATTGCAGACACCTAATGGTGAAGAGAAAGAGGTGAAAGAGAGATAGAAATTAAGAGAAAGAAAATGTGATCGTAATGTGCATTTAACTATGTACTAGTGAGAAAAGCAAGCATCAACAGCAGTGAGTCTCGATGTTGTGTTTGAGAGCCTAGTCGACAAGACAGCGTCTGTGAAGAACAGAGGCAGGAAAGATTATTTTAGAATAAGGTCAATCAATAGGATGATATGAGTCCATAACATTAGAAAAGAGAGCATTGTTGGTGTCTGCGGCCTTAACACTTCTGTGGCTTTTTTTTCAGTCTGTCATTAAGAGTATGGCTAGTTTTGGCAAAGTACAGTACAGTATTGGAAAGGCTAAGAGGTACAGGAAATAAAATAATCAGCACCATTGGAAGCAAGAGGGGCAGTGTAGAATAGATTACTAGGACATGTGTTGGTTTGTCGAAAAGTGAGTTTTATGTCAAAAGAGGATGGAGGGTATTGGATTTTTTAGTTCAGATGTAAGAGAAGAGATGCATTGTTCCTAGTGTTGAAAGATAGTTTTTATATTGAGAACAGGCACAGTAAAAAATTTAAGGGATAACCAAGGCAAAAGACTTGAAAAGAAATTTCAGAATCAAGAAACTGCGAGTCGCTGATGTGTAGGACCCAGAGGAAAAGGGAAGCAAGAACACTTTAATTAACAGGTAGATGATAGGACAAAAAATTGATGTACTTACCACTGTACATAGGTTATAATAGACAGGGAAAGAGAATCAGACACAGCTGTGAACAATATACATTTGGGAAAGGAAAGAGGAACTGTAATTGGATTTTCAAATAACTTTGAAATTTCTAGGAGCCAGATTGCTTAGAGAGGAGAAGTATGTTGACCAGACCACACACTAGAAGTTGAAGGGATGACGACGTGTTTCGGTCCGTCCTGGACCATTCTCAAGACTCATCGCCTGCATAGAGAGGAGAAGAAAATGCTGGGAAAGTCTAGTCATGAAACCAAAGAGCAATACAGTATTACTGTATCATAGTGAAGCTGGAGAGAGGGAGGAGTATCATTAGTAGGAAGGCAGACTTGCATGTATGGAGAACATTACATATACAAATTGAGTTCAATTAATACCCATATTTTAAAAACATAATATTATCTTTTCAGGTACTACAGTACCTTCTTCAAGTTGGGCTGCATAATTCCTTCCACTCCCACAGTTAACCATACATTTTAAGGCATGTAAGTGAAGCAAGGTTTTTTATAGAATGTTATATCTAATGAACTACAGAGTAACTACAGTGTGTTCTAACTATAGTAGTTGGAACACTAAATTTATGAAAGTATTGGTTTCTTGACCCCAGAAAGAACACTGAAAGTTTTTGGTTTCTTTACAGTGTGCATTATGGTGGGTCTGGTGCCTTCTGTGGTTCTGGAAGCATAACAGAAGAGAAGCAAAATCACTCATCAAGAAAACGGAAGAACATTCCAAGGTTGAAGTACAAAACTCCAAATTTAGTGCAGACTTGGGTAATATAACATTGTACACAAAAATATATTTTTAATACAAGTAAATGTACCATATTATATTTTATAATTTGAGTATTAAGAGGCTGAGACATGCTGCAATTCATAATGTATGCTGGTCACACATATAAAGGATTTTTTTATAAATAATCTAAAGCTTTTCAACAAATTACAGGCATCCACAGAATCCTTGAGAAAATGGATAGCCAAGGCGATGGCCCAACAAGTTCATCCAAAACTAAGGCCTCAGAGTTGAGGCAAATGAAATATTTTAAGTGTTCTCCCTCACAAAACAAAGATGAACCATCTGTTCAGAAACCTGTTAATCAAACAGTGTCTACCAATATTTGTCATAGTAACTTGAGTAGTTTAAATGAAACTCAAAGTCATACAAAAGTGTTTCCATTGGCTTCGAAATTGTCTACCAAACCTTCAACAAAGATTACGGTACTGGTGAAAAATGATGGGGATAAAGGTAACACAACACCTCCCAATGAAACTACGACAAGCCTGTGCCAAAATATCAGACATAAAACAACTAGAAAAATCTATTGTTACACATGTGAACGTTTAGCAGTAGGAAATGAAATCTATAAACACCTCTATTTTGGTAATCTTCAATGTAAAAACTGCTCATTTAAAATTGAAAAATGTCAACGGTTCCCTGAATTGTTTTCATCTAGGACCAGTTTATGTAAGAAAACCAAAAAATGTCATGATTTAACAAAGTGGATCACAGATTCTGTACAATATATATCATATTCCATTCGTAAAGATCTTACTCTAGCGAGTTTTTGCACTAACACTAAAAATTCTCCATCTTTTTCCGAGATCAACCAAGCTATCACTAGTTACATTAAGACAGTGCTTTTCTTAGGAAATGTTAAACCATGGAAGTCTGCCATCTTAGTTTGCAAAGATTTCTTAAGTGCATACCCATCTGCTAAAATTTTAGTGACCAATCCCAAGGCAGATGAGAGAGTAAAAGGTGTGTTAAATAGAACATTCATTGATGTAACTAAGAGGCCGCAAAGTGAGAAGATTTACCGCCAAGACAATTGGTACACTGCTCAAAACATTTGATGGCAGTGATGGTAGAAAGTCAGGCACGGGACCCAAACCAACACAAGATGAAAATGAGCATAGAAAATCGGGCACGGAACCCAAACCAACACAAGATGAAAATGAGCATAGAAAATCGTGCACGGAACCCAAACAACACAAGACGAAAATGAGCATAGAAAATCGGGCACGGAACCCAAACCAACAAGATGAAAATGAGCATAGAAAATCGGGCACGGAAACCAAACCAACACAAGACAAAAATGAGCATAGAAAATCGGCACGGAACCCAAACCAACACAAGATGAAAATGAGCATAGAAAATCGGGCACGGAACCAAACCAACACAAGACAAAAATGAGCATAGAAAAATCGGGCACGGAACCCAAACCAACACAAGATGAAAATGAGCATAGAAAATCGGGCACGGAACCCAAACCAACACAAGACAAAAATGAGCATAGAAAATCGGGCACGGAACCCAAACCAACACAAGATGAAAATGAGCATAGAAAATCGGGCACGGAACCCAAACCAACACAAGATAAAAATGATTATGAAAAATCAGGCACGGAACCCAAGACAATACACGACAGCAATGATGGGAAAATTTTAATCAAATGCAAACAAACATGTGGCAACAGTTATGACAATAAGTCAGACATGGTGCCACAAACAACATGTGGCAATAGTAATGGCAATACATCAGACATGGTGCCACAAACATGTGGCAACAGTGACGACAATAAATCAGACATGGTGTCACAGGTAACGTGTGGCAACAATGAGGACAATAAATCAGTCATGGTGCCACAAACAACATGTGGTAACAGTGACAACAGTAAATCAGACATGGCACCACAAACAACTTGTGATGTCAGAGAATCAGACATGGTGCCACAAACACATTATGACAGCAGTGATGCCAGACAATTAAATTCTGTGCCACAAACAAAACATGGTCACAACGATGGCAGAAAATCAGACATAATGCCACAAACAACATGTGGCAACAATGATGGCAATAAATTAGACATGGTGCCACAAACAATACCAGCTAGTAATGGTGTCATAAAATCAGACACAACACTGCAAACATGTGATCTTAATAACAGTGAAGAACAAAACACAGCACTGCACACTACTAATGACGATTATAACAGTAAATATGATGATATCATTACATTTTCTGATGGGGATACAGATGAGAATTCAAATGAAGCTAGCTCACTGGCAAATGCTAGCAACACGCACTTGTTATCCATGGAACATCTGGTAGAAAGATGCAAATCTCCTGTGTTATTTAGTGATATTGATAATTCCAATGAAGATACTGTTGATAGTGAGGCAATGAAGCAATATATTCAAAGTTTCAATGTACAGAAAATAATAAAATCTTCTGAATCCCAAACATTAAGTGGCTCACATAAGAAAAATATCAGGACATCTATGCGCAATAGGTCAGATATAAAGAGTTTACCACGTACAAAACAGAATGAGATAAATTTTCCTGAATCCGATAGTCTGGATAAGTTAGAAGATAACGGAAACTGTAGCTCAGTGGATAGAAAAGTTCTGAGATCAAAGGGGAAAAGGAAACTCTATACTGCTGGGCCTTCCAGTGTTAAGAAAAAAATTAAAACTGAAAAACTCTGTGCGAGACATGAAGAGTCTGTGGCGAGTGATACGGAACTTGAGATCCAACAGGAAAAGTTCAGCTTCATATCCCCACTTAAACTGATAGATGGTCGGTATTTAGTTTTACGTAGTCCTCAGAAGTGCCCTGATGAGTGTCCTGAATGTTATTGTTCTTTGTACCCATCCAATGTTACTGTCAGTTGCTCTACATTTGTTATACAGGTTGTGTGCCCAGACTGCTCACTCCATATATATATTTTACCAGTTTTGAAAGAGCGATTAGAATTGCAAAAGAGAATAATGGGACTTGCATGAGAAACTTAAAAGCTGGTAAATACAGTAGTCATATTGTTTACAATTTGCCTGTCTAATTGCTTTGTCAGTATTTGATCTTTACTGCTTTATGAGAAGCTTATTGATTGTACGAACATTTCCCGAGTGTTATAACATCCAGCCATCCTAATATTAATGCTGAAGCTGTTTCATTCAGCTACAGATGGATATTTTGTTGATACATTCTGTTTTATTGTGTATCAAACTTTTATTTTCCAATACTAAAAATGAAGTGTGAAGCTGCAGGGAGACTTTTGAGAAGCACTTCTAAATAAGAAAAACATTTATGTATGTGGTATAAGTGAAAGGGTATAAGGTCAAAGGCGAGTTATTCCAGTTGAAGGACATCATTGAAAGTTTTTAGTACTGTGTTGATAAAAAGACAGTGAGACAACTTTAAAATGTTTTATGAAGGATTTATTGTAAAATTGAGTGTGTTTAAAGTATTGAGGGACAGTAACGCAACCCAAACATTTGAATTTCGTCTTAAAATTGAAAAGTATTTAAGGAGTTGTACTACCTTAATAAATCTGATTTTATTTTATTTATTTATTTATATATATACAAGAAGGTACAATGGGTTTATGAGAGTACAGTACATAGCACTGATGTTTTTATGTTCTTGTAAAGCCACTAACACACACAGCATTTCAGACAGGCCCTTAATCTAACTGATAATTTTAAGAAGGTAATTTGTAGCAAAATTGAAAAAAAGATAAAAAGTACATTGTAAGAAAATTTGAAGAAAATTAGTAGGTACATTTTAGTAAAAATTTGAGGATTATCGACAGGTACATTGTACAGGTAGCATAATTTGAGGATTATTTCAAGGTACATTGTAGTAAAATTTTCCATTCAACATAACCACCATGATACAAGATGATGGCAGTGATTACAACGGTGAAGTTTTATGGCTTAGGCGCACATTTTGGAGTGGCCCACAATACAGTGAGAGTGTGATGCACTAAGTAGAAAACTATGAGCATGAAATTAGGTACTTTTTGGTGTTACTTTTGAATGAGGGGTAGATTGGACAGCTTTTTAATTCATTAAGGTGTGAGTTCCATAGACTAGGTTTCTTTTTTTTTTGCATAGTGTGTTTACACAGATTTAGTTTGACTCTGGGGATATCAGAGATATTTATTTTTGGTGTGATGATTATGGGTTCTATTACATCTGTCAAGGAAGAGTTTCAGAACAGGGTTTGCATCTAGGAACAAGGTTTTGTACATGTAAATGACAAGAGAATGTGTGGAGTGAGTTTATGTTTATCATGTTGAGGGATTTAAACAGGGGGGGGGGCTGTGTGTTGTCTGAAAGCAGAGTTTGTTATTGTTCTGATAGCAGATTTTTGCTGGGTTATGATGAGCTTGAGGTAGTGTGCAGTGGTTGAACCCCATGCACAGATACTGTATGTAAGATAGGGAAAGATTAGCACATAGTATAGTGAGAGGAGAACAGAGTTTGGAACATAATATCCGATTTTAGAAAGTATACCGACCATTTTTGAGACCTTTTTGGTAATGTTTTATGTGTGTGCTGAAGTTGAGAACTAGAACTTAAGTATAGTACACTATAAAGAACGAATTGGGTGTTAGTACCCTCATTTTTAATATCTATCTTTGGAAGCTTGGGTCTAGAGTCAATTTCTGGTCTGACCCATTCAGGAACTCCTTGGAGTTAACTACATTGGTACTTCTTATGGGTAGGGAACATGTGTGGATCAAAGATCAAGGGCCTCACATTGGAGGCCCATAGGGGGGCCTGATAGCCAAGTGGACAGCGCTCTGGATTCGTAATCCTAGGGACCGGGTTTGATCCTCGGTGATGGCAGAAACAAAATGGGCAGTTTCTTTCACCCTGATGCCCCTGTTACCTAGCAGTAAATAGGTACCTGGGAGACCTGTTACGGGCTGCTACCTGTGTGTGTGGAAACAAAAATTAGTACTGTAATAGTAACAGTTGATTGGTTGACAGTTGAGAGGTGGGCCAAAAGAGCAGAGCTCAACCCCCGCAAGCACAGCTAGGTGAATACACACATACAAGTTACAAGTTACAAGTTACATACTTGTAACTCTCAGCCTGTAAAAGCTACTAAAAGTAAAAGCTGTATACATACACACTGTATACCACATGTTATATTTGTTTTTGTTATTACATTGATGAAAAAGAGTATTTTATAAAGTTTGAAGTGTGTGTGAAATGTAATGTGATTCCTTCTGTATCAAGATGTGTGTCTGTATATGCTGTACTTGCATGTACAGCACTGTATATCCAACTACAACGTGCAAATGACAAATGTGTGCCTTGAGATATATACCCAAACCTTTTAGTACATAAATAACTGTGGGGAAGTAGGTGCAAAAATCTGGACTGTTGCACCCGAAGAAAGTCCATCTTTTGTATTATTGGACTACTAAAGAGTACTGTATTTAAAATATGCAAAATCCTAGCCTCTCCTTTTTAATTTTTTTTTATATATACTGTACACGAGTTCTTACATTCTTGTACAGCCACTAGCACGCATAGCGTTTCAAGCAGGTCCTTAATCCTAATTTTCCCTGGAATACCACCCGCCAAATCGTTTAACAACCAGGTACCCATTTATTGTTGAGTGAACAGAGGAGACAGTTAAGAATTGGCACCCAGTCAATCCTCCCCAGCCAGGATACGAACCCAGGCCATAGCGTTCCTAGCCTAGTACATATATGTACTATATTAATTTAAGCCTAAGGTTGTGTCTATTATGCCAAGGAGGGGTTATGGTTTTGCAGATTTTAAATACCCTGTAGTCAAGATTTTGTACACATTCTCCCACAATTGCTACATGTGCAGCATTACCAGAAATCGTTATGGCAGATACATTGTGATATATTAATACAAAACAGTTTAATATTTTAAATTATGTGACAGATGTTTGTACATATGTATTTAAATTTTGTAACCATTTTTTTCCATTAAATTAAATTAAACTAAATGATTTTATTTTAATCTTTTTATATTTAAATTACTTGAACCTTTGTGATGTAATTTTAATACAAATTAACTATTCATGTGCAGTCTTGTGTAATATTTGTGGTATTTGATTTTGTAATCAACACTTAATTTGTATACTGTATAGGATTTATTTTATTTGAGAAATACTATGGATATTTTGTTTCAATAACCTTAATGTTTAATTTACTTAGGAGGACGATTATCGAAACTGTACCTTACCTTATCTTGTGATGGGCCCCGCTGCCCAATCTCTGACCAGGCTTCCTGGCTGGTGGTCTGGTCAACCAGACTGTTTGATGTGGAAGCATGCAGCCTGATGTATGAATCACAGCCTGGTTGATCAGGTCTCTTCTGAAGGTTTGTCAAGTTCTCCTTTGATCACTGAGAGGGGTTAGCTAGTTACGTCCCTTATGTGTAGTAAGAACGTCTTGAAAAGTCTTGGGCCCTTGATGTTGAGTTCTCCCAGCATGCCTATTGTATCTCTGCTTTTCAACCGAGCTATTTTGCATATCCCACCATGCCTCCTGGTCTCGTGAGATGTAATTTGTTTGCAGATTTTGAACCAGTACCTTTAATATTTTTCAAAGTGTAGATTATGAATATTTCTCAGTTGCACTCTAGAGAAAGTTTTAGATTTTATTATCTTGGTAATTTAGGTGTTTTTATTGAGTGGATTCTAACAATGAAGTATGTTTGCACATTCTCCAAGTCAGTAATTTCTCCAGCTGTAAGTGGAGCTATTATTGTGCAACAGTATTCCACCTGACTTCAATGTACTGTGCATTAAAAACAGCGGCAAGTGTCACTTGAAAATCAGAGTTAAAAATTGCTGAATGCTATAATTCAATTATGTTTACTAAATGAAGATACTGTATTTTAATTTGAAGAGGAATTTTTATAGGGTAAGCAATGCTTACCACTGTCACTGGATTTGCCTTGAGGAATTTGCAGACACCACACTGGAATTATGGTTAAACTGTGTTCTCTAAAACGTGACATATCCCCGTGGCATTCCTCTTACTTCCATAATAGGTGGCGAGAAACGACTCTGGCTAGATGCATATGTTGGCCACACTCATTCAACTTGTGGGCACTTACTATCCAAACTGCATTTCCCCACCTACAGTTGTGCACCTACTTATGGAATGTTTTAATTTTCAGGATAGCCATCAGTCTTGCTTTCTTAATATCCCTCAAAAGACCTTTTAGTGTATCAGATACTTCTGATGTCAGTCGCTTCAAGCATTTTTGCTTACGGGTTAGGCATCCAGCATGATATTCATATTTTAAATATCCTGCGACATAGGTGGTGCTAAATGGTCTTTCCAGTTTGGTGCTCTTTTGATAATAATTACAGGGGGATAACATTACTGGCATGTACCGAGAGAGAAATCTGTACACTGGCCATCCCAACAATAAAAGAAAGGAAGAGGAAAGGACGGGGCTCACCGGCAGGAATGTTGGCAAGGTCATTCAGTTAGGGACCAAAACTAGCCTATTTGTGTAGTATAGATATAATCTTCATTGTTTCAAACAATGATTTGATTCTTAATAAAAGTGTAGGGTAGTGTCTNTTACAATTGCTTAAGATAGTTTCAAAAGAATATGAAGTCATAATATATAATTTGATTACCTGTACCAGTATTTGTAATTAACAAGCTGCTGCAGTGTGAAATACAGTACAGTGAACAAACCCAAGTACTTGTGTACTAGCAATCTATAGAATCAGATTACAGGTACTGTATCTATATATACAAGATACAGTCAATGAAGGATTGTCTCAATCCTTAATATTGTCCTTTGCCTCATCCATGATAAATCCCAATGGAGTGAATAATGAATATGAATATCTTAAGGCTTAAAAAGAGTTAACTTTTAAACTGGCAAGCACAGAGTTACCTGATGGGTAGTTCTAAAAAAAAAAAAAAAAAAAAAAAAGAGAGACTGACTGGCATTTAATATATGCATGAAACGCAGTTTTACTTCCCACTCTCTTCTTTTCTTTATCTAGGTATTCATACTTTTTAATTTAAGAACTTTTGAAAGTTTAAGGAATTTAAGTAATTTGTAAATAATTCTCAAAAGACACCAAGCCAGGAAGCCATTCAGCAATGAATGTTCTTAAAATATTCTAAGATGGTATTCTAGACATAGGAAAGATATATTTAAAGGTGTAAAATAATTTGAAGAATTAACGTTACCTTTTCTTTATCTTTGTATCTCTGCACTTCTTTTCGCATAACGTTCCCTTCATTCTTGTTGCTTCGTTTAGGCTGAAAGAGAATTATAAATAATAAAATTGCATAAATCACATTGTGTATTTGTTATATGGAAGAAAATTCTTAAGAGTTTTGCTTTTCAAGTGTGTGTGATGCATGTGAGAAACAAGACAAGAGGATTTTTAATTAAAACAGAAAATGTCTAAATTATACATTAAGACAAACTCTGGGAATCCATTCTGCACATTAGATGAATATCTTACATATTTTCTTACCCCCCAAAAAAATACTAATTAAAACCCTTATATTAATCTTAAGATATACCTAAAACACTACCCATGATTAGTGGCTTCATAAAAAACACAAATAAGTGTACTATTCTGAAATTACTGTAATTATGTCTTTTGCAATTTTGTTATAAATAAAATATTATTATATATATATACATTAAAGAAACAGTATGCAATCTTATTCTATCAAAGATCGAATGGAAACGTTGAGAAAACATGACAGATCAAACCCTAGATCACACTTCAAAACGTTATTGTACACAACAGAGTGCTTGGAAGATGGGACACCGCGAGCATAGCTCTCACCCTTCAGCTACACTTAGGTAATTACACCAAAATGCTTTGTACATTAGTGGCTTTACTGAATGTCCAAACTTTGTGCCTACACATACACCATTGTAATATGTTTCTGTGCCTATTTTATGAATACAATTACTGTACAGTATATAATACTAATAATAATACTAATAATAATACTAATACAGTACCTGAAAAGTAGAGGATATTCTACAGTACAGTATGCCTTAATTTTAAATTGGATGAATAATGTCAGCACTCATAAAATTTGGCATAACCTTTATTTAAATTAACAATTGATATCACTGAAGGTAGTGCTGAAGTGATGTAACTGGTAGTATGATACACAGATATTAACCAACTGAATCTCCAGTTAGATGATTGAAATACTCAAGTGAGCAATCAGATTGACAATGCACTTTAATTTTATAAGCAGCCAGAAGCATGCAATACATGCCACAGTGAGCGCCTCAGATCAACACAAGGAATCAAAACAGCAATGAAATTCATAGCTACAAACAAGTGGTTTCCAAGCATCTATCAGTCGACAAAGCTTGGGCCTAACACACGTGGGGGTTCCTTGGTTCGACTCTCCTAGAGTCGAATGGAATACCGTATGTGGTTTCCCATTAGCTTATCACGGTCCCCCGAGGTCCAGCCTTTCTGATATTGCACAGAAAGTAACCCACAATAGATACCTTACTTCCCAGTACCTATTTACTGCTAGGTGAACAGAAGCAGGTGAAATAAAATGTGCCCAATGCCCTACCAGGGAATCAAACTCTGGCCCAATCAGTTGCGAGCTGACTGATACCCCATGTACTACAGGTCGTACTTAATGACGCAATATTCTTGTTACTAAATACTGTAATTACCTTTCCCTTAGTATCTTTTTTTTCAGCTACCTTCCTTCTCCTTTCATGCTGCCTACATGATGCCTTATCCATTATCCGCTGGCCTCAACTGTCTATGAGAATTGAAATAAAAATAAGCTTAATTTTGACATACAACAAAACATTTATGGAAAATTTTCATAAAATGATGCTTGAAATAAGCACGGAAATTTTTAGATGAATGAAATTTGGAAAATAAAGAAACTTATGTCTCTTGGATTACCATAACGAAAATGAGTAGAAATTAGACAATACAAAATTAGAATTCAAAATTTAAAATCCAAATAAAATCATATAAAGTAAAAAATCGTATTTACAGTACATGTAATTTGTATATACAGTAAATTATAAAATCAAATTTAAAATAAAATTTAACTACAATGTACCTATTAATATTCTTACCTTATCTGTTACATTAAGGACCTGCCCAAAATGCTACGTGTATTAGTGGCTTTGCAAGAATGTAGGAACACCAATGTTATGTACTCACACAAACATAATATACCTTCTTGTACATAAATAAATAAAGTAGGTAAATATAAAAGTTAATCATTATAAATTTTCACTATCAAAATTACCTAGCCCTACACCGATATAAAAGTTTCTCTTGTAATTTATAAACATACACTGGTTATATTATTTGAGCTACAGCTCTGTATTTAATCTAGTGATTTGGCTTCCAGTTCCGATATGTAAAACTTTCTAACGAAAATAACCAATGAATTTGAACCTCATATTCGGCTGAGGAAATAAAGGATTATCCTTATTTCAAACTTTCATACCCAATGAAAGTGTGTTTCATTTACTTTCTGCATATATTTTTCAGTTTTATAATATAAATAAAATGCTGCTTTATTCATTTGCAAGCTTATAAAGAGAATCCTAAGCAAGGAAATCATTCACCATCTCACAAAGAATAATCTTGTAAAATCAACAAATGGGTTTGTTAAAAACCCATTTGAAAGGCAGGAAAACCCATTTCCTGCCTTACAAACCTGCTCACATTCTTGAAAAGAGGATACCACATGACAGATTAACAAGGAATCTTATGGCACATGCAATAAATGGTAGAATACTAGAATGGATAAAACAATAGGTAAAACAAAGGGTCATGATAAATGGGACGGAATTTGAGTGGAGAAACAGGGAGAGTGGGGTACTGCAAGGATCCATTTTGGGGCCAACCCTTTTTGTCATATACTTCATATACATATAAAGTGGGAAGTGAAAATGATATCGAAGCCTTACAAAGAGAGATCTACATGAACTCCACAAATGGTCAGAAGACTGGCAAATGCTATTAATATCGATAAATGCAAGAGCTTTCATGTGGGGCATAATACACATCACAAATCAAATTAACAGCATATTAATGAAGAAAAAGACCTTGGAGTCTTTTCTTCACTAATATTCATGGAATCATTCACTAAAAGCTAAACCAAAACAACTAACCAAAGCCTTGGAATAATCAAGCATACCTTTGACCAAGGTAAAGAAGGTAGTTATTCAGTTGCATAAATCTCTGGTGCACCCCCTCTTGAATTACTGTATTACATCCAGGAATGGAGACCTTAATCTTCAGAAAGACATAGCTTTAGTGGTAAAAGGTCAACACCAGACAATGAAAGTCCTGAACTACATCACTCTCGTACCAGGAATGGTGAGGGCCACAGGGCTAATAACACTACAGCATGACAGGACGGATCTCGTCAAAACTTTTAAAATAATGAACAATTTGGAGGATGTTGATCTGGACAACTTCTTCAGAAGGTCAGATGTAACACAAACAAGGAGCAACGGTTCCAAGCTCAACAAGCCACAGTGTAGGACGGAAGAACAGTAGAGGCTTTTTCACCCAATAACTCGTGGAACCGCCTACCCGCCGAAACCGTAAATGCCAAAACCCTGAATTTTAAGTCCGGCTTGAAAAAATCCTCAGGACAAATGGGGGGGGCGGGATAAACCGCCGGCTTCCCGTCCTCACCGAGGCCACTAGTGTTAAGTGTCCCCTCAGGTAAATTCAGGTAAACATAATATCTCATGTCAACATGTAAACACCCAGCAAGAACCAGCAACCTTATAATAATAAACAAATAACCTGCAAAACAATACCAAAATGCGGCGGTTAGATGACCAAAGCAGCCGTTACCCACCTGTAATGTAATAACAAAGTATTACACCAGAGGGCGAGTGAGAGCGAGAAAAGTCAGAGAAAATAAGTTGCCACATTACCAGCGCCTCCACCACGACCCCTCGTGTTGTGGTGCGTGAGTCTCCCGCCCGCCGCCAGAGAGCACCACTTCTCCTTGATGTTACCTTCATATGTCCACACTTTCCAGTCCTACTATACACACTAATTGTAACCCTTTCCACTACCGCCCACAAGATGGGTGTGGGGTGCATAATAAATGAACTAAACTAACTAATTGGGTGAGAAAAAGTGTTTAAATATCTACTTTCCAGTCACACAATACACACACTAACCATGCAGTCTGTCCTCCTAAAGTTTCCCAACGTCAATAAATTGTGGTACTAAAGTGCCCTCCCCTAACCTATCAGGTAAAGTACCACATGAAAGATTTACAAAGACATTACAAACACATGGAATACATTGTAGAATACTAGAATAGATAAAACTATGGTTAAAACAAAGAAAAGGAAACAAAGTGTCCTACTAAACGAGAATGAATCCAACTGGAGAAATGTGGTGAGTGGTGTACCACAGGGGTCTATTTTGGGGCCAACTCTTTTGCCATATACATCAATTACAGACGAGAATATTACAAACTTCATTATGAAATTCGCAGATTGCATTAAGATTGTGGTAAAATGGGACGTGGAGAATTATATTGACGCCTTACAAAGAGATCGACATGAATTCCATAATGGTCAGAAAACTGGCAAATGCTTTTTAATACCGATAAATGCAAGATCGTGCATGTAGGGGTATAACAGTTCACGTCACAAGTACCAAATTAACAACAATATCTTGTGGTAGAGTCAAGAAAAATACCTTGGAGTCAGAATCCATCACTTACTGAAAGTTGCACAAGTGAGAGCTACAGTAAAAAAAAAAAGGGGTAACCAAACCGAGGAATAATTTTTTTTTTGAGGAAAAGAAAGTAGTTACTCAACTGTCAGACATATGGCTGCTTTGGAGAAAGTCCAATGCCGATCTCATCGAACTAAAAGTAATAAACAATTTGGAGGATGTTGATCCAGACAATTTCTTCAGAAGGTCAGATGTAACACAAACAAGGAGCAACGGTTTCAAGCTCAACAAATCATAATGTAGGACCCAGAACAGTACATGTTTTTTCACCCACAGGGTTATTAACCCAAGGGACCGCCTACCCGCCCAAGCCGTGAATGCCAAAGCTGTTGAATTTTAAAATCCAGCTAGAAAAAAATTATCAGAAACATATACAGGGATTTAGTGGCTCTTAGGAAAATTCACGTAAATATTGGTACTTTACACAAATATAGTTACTATATGTGTTCCTACTAAGTAGCCATTGTATTACGTATATTTGGAAAATGAAATTATTATTATTCCAAATAATAATAACCCAGTAGTAGTAATAATAATATAACTGCAATAATGCTTATTATTATTATTATTATTATATATGGTGTCCCTTATGAGGAGGAGGTTGTGTACGAAAAGTATGTTTACACTATGGGAGGCGCTGTGTGTACAAATTGACCGAGTCACCAGACGGGGGCTCAGTCTCGCATCTCCGTCTCAGATCTAGACCATTCCTCGTGGATCTTGAGCCCCAGAGGATGCTCTACGGTGCCTTGTTGTATGTACAGCTGACAATGAAAGCGTTGTGAGGGAGAGGAGTGTGAAATATGGTGTACGTACCAGTCAACACAGTTGTTGCACAATGGAGTTTTATTTTGTACCATTTTCAAATTTACATCTGTGGGCCATCATCCCAAATCCTCTCACAGGCAATATGGTCATTAAACTGCTGCCACCAGGGCAGGAGGTAGGGGCGGTCCGGGGCCCTGGGGGCCAGGCACTCCTCCAGGGCGCTGCTTCCCAGACCTCCCTCACTGGGTCCGTCTAATTACCACAAGCTACACAAGCTTCACAAAGCTTCCTGGCAAATACGTTAGTAATGAATAAATATGATATGTTAGGTTGACCTGACCGAACCTAACCGATGCTTGGATCGTCGACTTGATTTGGAGTCACCAGCTCTTTATTTTCGTCTAATTTCTTTATAAAAAGATACTTTTTCAGATTAAAATTGTTTTTTCGTGTTGTACATTCAGCACCAACATTATAATGAGTAAATATATCATATTTATTCATTACTAACGTATTGCCAGGAAGCTTAGTGAAGCTTGTGTAGCTTGTGGTAGCTTGCGGTAATTAGACGGATCGCTCCAGGGCGCCGCCTCCCAGACCTCCCTCAGTCACTGTTAGGTTCATCTCCTTCCACAGTGATGAGTTCACTACCCTGCCTCCCTCCCACCACAGTCTACCCTGCCTCCCTCCCACCACAGTCTACCCTGCCTCCCTCCACCAGTAATGGTAACAATTAATAAGACTATCAAACGTATTTTTGCGCGAAGTTCGTTACCTCTCGACTCACTCGGGGATCCTGGGTTCGATCCCCAGGCAGGACATCAGTGGTGGTTACTTTCACCTAATACCTCTGTTCATCTAGCATTAAATAGATACCCGAGAGTTAGGCAACTGTTGTGGGTTGCATGTTGGGGAAGGTGAGTAGTCATAATACAAGGTAAGAATGTGAGGTGAAAGGTGAGGTTAAAAGGCATAAATAAAATTGCAGACACCTAATGGTGAAGAGAAAGAGGTGAAAGAGAGATAGAAATTAAGAGAAAGAAAATGTGATCGTAATGTGCATTTAACTATGTACTAGTGAGAAAAGCAAGCATCAACAGCAGTGAGTCTCGATGTTGTGTTTGAGAGCCTAGTCGACAAGACAGCGTCTGTGAAGAACAGAGGCAGGAAAGATTATTTTAGAATAAGGTTAATCAATAGGATGATATGAGTCCATAACATTAGAAAAGAGAGCATTGTTGGTGTCTGCGGCCTTAACACTTCTGTGGCTTTTTTTTCAGTCTGTCATTAAGAGTATGGCTAGTTTTGGCAAAGTACAGTACAGTATTGGAAAGGCTAAGAGGTACAGGAAATAAAATAATCAGCACCATTGGAAGCAAGAGGGGCAGTGTAGAATAGATTACTAGGACGTGTGTTGGTTTGTCGAAAAGTGAGTTTTATGTCAAAAGAGGATGGAGGGTATTGGATTTTTTAGTTCAGATGTAAGAGAAGAGATGCATTGTTCCTAGTGTTGAAAGAAAGTTTTTATATTGAGAAAAGGCACAGCAAAAAATTTAAGGGATAACCAAGGCAAAAGACTTGAAAAGAAATTTCAGAATCAAGAAACTGCGAGTCGCTGATGTGTAGGACCCAGAGGAAAAGGGAAGCAAGAACACTTTAATTAACAGGTAGATGATAGGACAAAAAATTGATGTACTTACCACTGTACATAGGTTATAGTAGACAGGGAAAGAGAATCAGACACAGCTGTGAACAATATACATTTGGGAAAGGAAAGAGGAACTGTAATTGGATTTTCAAATAACTTTGAAATTTCTAGGAGCCAGATTGCTTAGAGAGGAGAAGTATGTTGACCAGACCACACACTAGAAGTTGAAGGGACGACGACGTTTCGGTCCGTCCTGGACCATTCTCAAGACTCATCGCTTGCATAGAGAGGAGAAGAAAATGCTGGGAAAGTCTAGTCATGAAACCAAAGAGCAATACAGTATTACTGTATCATAGTGAAGCTGGAGAGAGGGAGGAGTATCATTAGTAGGAAGGCAGACTTGCATGTATGGAGAACATTACATATACAAATTGAGTTCAATTAATACCCATATTTTAAAAACATAATATTATCTTTTCAGGTACTACAGTACCTTCTTCAAGTTGGGCTGCATAATTCCTTCCACTCCCACAGTTAACCATACATTTTAAGGCATGTAAGTGAAGCAAGGTTTTTTATAGAATGTTATATCTAATGAACTACAGAGTAACTACAGTGTGTTCTAACTATAGTAGTTGGAACACTAAATTTATGAAAGTATTGGTTTCTTGACCCCAGAAAGAACACTGAAAGTTTTTGGTTTCTTTACAGTGTGCATTATGGTGGGTCTGGTGCCTTCTGTGGTTCTGGAAGCATAACAGAAGAGAAGCAAAATCACTCATCAAGAAAACGGAAGAACATTCCAAGGTTGAAGTACAAAACTCCAAATTTAGTGCAGACTTGGGTAATATAACATTGCACACAAAAATATATTTTTAATACAAGTAAATGTACCATATTATATTTTATAATTTGAGTATTAGAGGCTGAGACATGCTGCAATTCATAATGTATGCTGGTCACACATATAAAGGATTTTTTATAAATAATCTAAAGCTTTTCAACAAATTACAGGCATCCACAGAATCCTTGAGAAAATGGATAGCCAAGGCGATGGCCCAACAAGTTCATCCAAAACTAAGGCCTCAGAGTTGAGGCAAATGAAATATTTTAAGTGTTCTCCCTCACAAAACAAAGATGAACCATCTGTTCAGAAACCTGTTAATCAAACAGTGTCTACCAATATTTGTCATAGTAACTTGAGTAGTTTAAATGAAACTCAAAGTCATACAAAAGTGTTTCCATTGGCTTCGAAATTGTCTACCAAACCTTCAACAAAGATTACGGTACTGGTGAAAAATGATGGGGATAAAGGTAACACAACACCTCCCAATGAAACTACGACAAGCCTGTGCCAAAATATCAGACATAAAACAACTAGAAAAATCTATTGTTACACATGTGAACGTTTAGCAGTAGGAAATGAAATCTATAAACACCTCTATTTTGGTAATCTTCAATGTAAAAACTGCTCATTTAAAATTGAAAAATGTCAACGGTTCCCTGAATTGTTTTCATCTAGGACCAGTTTATGTAAGAAAACCAAAAAATGTCATGATTTAACAAAGTGGATCACAGATTCTGTACAATATATATCATATTCCATTCGTAAAGATCTTACTCTAGCGAGTTTTGCACTAACACTAAAAATTCTCCATCTTTTTCCGAGATCAACCAAGCTATCACTAGTTACATTAAGACAGTGCTTTTCTTAGGAAATGTTAAACCATGGAAGTCTGCCATTAGTTTGCAAAGATTTCTTAGTGCATACCCATCTGCTAAAATTTTAGTGACAAATCCCAAGGCAGATGAGAGAGTAAAAGGTGTGTGTAAATAGAACATTCCTTGATGTAACTAAGAAGGCCGCAAAGTGAGAAAGATTTACCGCCAAGACAATCTGGTACACTGCTCAAAACATTTGATGCAGTGATGGTAGAAAGTCAGGCACGGGACCCAAACCANCGTCCCCTTCCCTCATCCTCGTAGCTTGTTTAACATGTTGATACAAGAATGTTTCCAGTATGAGTCTACAAATTTACAGGTCCAAAAATCTTCTGTTTTAGCTTCATATGCTTCCCGTCTATGGATTTCAAGTTGAAGTCACCAACTATCAACAGTCGTGACCTATCGTATCCGCTATCGTTGTGTGTTGTGTGTGTGTGTGTGTGTGTGTAGTCACTTAGTTGTATTTTACGGGTGTTGAGCTTTGCTCTTTCGGCCCGCCTCTCAACTGTCAATCAACTGTTTACTACCTCTTTTTTTTTTTTTTCCACACCACACACACACACCCCCAGGAAGCAGCCCGTGACAGCTGACTAACTCCCAGGTACCTATTTACTGCTAGGTAACAGGGGCATTCAGGTTGAAAGAACTTTGCCCATTTGTTTCTGCCGGGTGCGGAATCGAACCCGCGCCACAGAATTACAGTCCTGCGCGCATCCACCAGCTACCTGGCCCCTGTCTGTCTGTCTGTCTTCTCTGTGTGTCTGTGTGTCTGTGTGTGTGTGTGTGTGTCTGGTGTGTGTGTGTGGGTGGTGTGTGGGTGGGGGGGGGGGTGGGGGTGGGGTGGGGGGCGCCCGTCCGTCCGTCCGTCCCTTCTGTTAAATAGCCTGTCTTTATCTACCCTATCAATCCTTTGGTATGTGGTGATCATGTCCCCTCCAACTCGTGTCTTCCAGTGGAGTGAGGTTTAATTCTTGTAGTCTCTCCTCGTAGCTCATACCCCTCAGTTCGGGTACTAGTCTGGCGGCAAACCATTGAACCTATTCAGTTTAGTCTTATGCTTGACTAGATATGGACTCCATGCTGGAGCTGCATACTCCAGGATTGGTCTGACATATGTGGTATACAAAGTTCTGAAGAGTCCTTATACAAGTTTCTAAAGGCCGTTCTTATGTTTGCCAACCTGGCATATGCACGATGTTATCCTCTTGATATGGGCTTCAGGGGGACAGGTCTGGCATGATACCGACTCCCAGGTCTCCGATTCTTGAAGAATTTCATCTCCCGTGTGTGTAATCGCCTAGTTGTGCCTGCGGGGGTTGGGCTCTGCTCTTTCGCCCGCCACTCAACTGTCACTAACTACTACTAACTTAATTTTTTCACACACACGCACACCTCGGAAGCAGCCCGTAACAGCTCTCTAACTCCCAGGTACTTCCTATTTACTGCTAGGTAACAGGAGCATTAGGGTGAAACAAACTCTGCCCACTGTCTTGTGGCGCTGGGAATCGAACCCCGGACCACAAAACTATGTATCCAGTCTGCTATTCTGGGAATGTGTTATTGAAGCATTTGTTTGAAATGCGAAGCGAGATTTTCCATAGGTGCAATGCTATAAAGGGGGATGCATTCACGGACCACCAAAAACCATCACAAAATCAATTATTTGGGATTTATACAAACTCAGCATATTACTTACCTTGAGTGGAGTTATTCTGCTTGTTAAAGTTGGCCAATTTTGAGGAGTGAAGAGATCTAATTGCTGGACAAGATAGTAATACATCTGTAGCGACATTTCATTGGTGAGATGCAGATGATGGCTGGTCATTTTCAGTGTCACTAGCTACTGAAGCCGATGGTTTTGGGTCAGAATTGTTCTTATCTTAAAATTGTCGAGGCAATTGTAACTATCCGAGGCAATTGCCGGGCTGGAGGCTTTGTTGGGAAATATTTTCTCAGTGCTTTACAGAACTATCATCTTTCCACATAAATTTGCTTGTAGGGTGCAAGACCATTAATATAGTTTAACGCAACAGTAAATGTGTACGCGGATGAAAACACGATTCTTCGCGGCAGCGAATCGTATTCCAGGGACCTGCCCGAAACGCTACGCGTACTAGTGGCTGTACAAGAATGTAACAACTCTTGTATATATCTCAAAAAAAAAAAAAAAAAAAAATTGAGATGTTTAGATGTGACTCGGCATCATCTTGCTGTTTCAAATTGTCATCTACCAACTTAAATGCCTCTACTAATCTCCTGGCTGTGACCAGGAGTCAAACAGGCCAGTCGCCCCCACACCATGCCACCAAGAGGGAACTGCAAAGGGCCACTGGTGCAAACCCAGAGATGCTGCCTAGCAAGAAAGGTGCTAAGATGAAGAAGAGGCCTAACAGGCTTTGTCTCTAATAATGGGAACCTGAAGGGTATTACTCTATACTGGAACATGCAGTTTTGGTATTATTGCAGAAAAAAATTGAACAAACTGATGATTGTCTCGAGTCAAATTGATTTCTCTGTACACACAAAAATATATTGTACAAGAAAGTTATAAGCCATCCATTTAAAAATCATGACTTCCATTTACTATCTAGCTACCAAGGTATATTATACACACACTAAGAAATATGAAGAGCATTTTATATTTTTTCACGAATAATACACATGAAAACATGTTTGGTATGCAGTATCATTTACAGTATGCTTAGTGCACTGTACAATATTTTACACACTCCTGAGCTACAGCCCAGTACAAATAACCAGAAAAATGTGAGTATTTTTCAAGAGATAATCATTGTATTTTTATCTTGAAAAATACAATGAAAATGCGACTTACAATAACAACAATGAAACTTTTCCACAAACAGTATATTACACCACCCACCTACCGAGACTCACAAAGTATATAACACCAGCGAGTGTTGTATATAGTATATGACTGTAGAGAAACATTGTATGACACCAGGGACAGCTGCATACAATATACAACACAAGAGACTAACCAATACACAAACTGGCACTCCTACTCACACTAAATTTCTTTTTTGTAACTTTCACTTTTAAGTCTGGTTTCAGACACAGCACACACTGCGATGGCATCAGTAATGTGTATGCTTGTAGATCCAGTCCTCCGGAGAGAGTCTAGAGTCCAAGTGAGATACAGATGCCGGCAAGGGATTCGCTGCCACCTGAGTAATGAATAGGAAATGTTAGCTTTGTTTTCTAGCATTTCAAATCAAATGAGCAGTACTGTATAAATATTTGGGGCAGGTATAGCCCAAAGAGTCAAATATAGTTCCATATAATGAGGGATTTGTAGCCACTGACATGCAAGTTATACAACATAATTGCACTAGTCTTACTCGCATGAAACTTTACCATTACTGTACCATGAATTATTTTTTTTTTTTTTTTTTTTTTTTTTTGTACAAGAATGTAACAACTCTTGTATATATCTCAAAAAAAAAAAAACTTTGAAAACTCTTGAAATTTAACCCACCCGAACTCTCTTCCCTCCTTTTTCATGTTGGAAACATAAAAATGTCAAAACCAAATTCATCTCTGATTAGTGCCCTTTACAAATCGTGCATCATGCCCCAGTGGGCACTGGGCATGACGCAGGTCCATAATATTTATGAGTGTATGGAGTAACACTTTGCAGATAGAATTTAATACGAATAATGCCTCGTATGGAACAGGAGAAAGTAGACCACACACAACTTACAAGTTATGTGAAAAGTCTTTAAAGAACTCTGATAAAGAAAGAGATCTAGGGATGGTCCTGGATAGAAAACTGTCAACTAAGGACCACAAAATAACTTGTGCGAGGAGCCTATGCTATGCTTTCCAACTTCAGAATTGCTCTTGAATACACAAATGGGGAATTGTTTAAGAAACTGTTCATGACCTTCGTGAGCAAAATTGGAATATGCAGAGATTGTATATATTGCCTATATCTCAAGAAGCACATTAATAAACTGGAAATACTGCAAAGACATGAAACTAAATGAATTATGGAACTGAAAGACAAGAGCTACAAGGAGAGGTTAGAGGCATTTATATGCCAAAACTAGAAGATACAAAATAGTAACAGGAATCGATAAAAATCAATAGGGAAGAATTCCCGAGACCTGGAACTTCGAGAACAAGAGGTCATTGATTTAAACTAACTGAACAAAGCTGCCAAAGAAATACAAGAAAATTCACTTTCTCAAACGGTGGTAAACAGTTGGAAAAGGTTAAGCGAGAAGATAGTGGAGGCCAAGACCGTCAGTAGTTTCAAAGCGTTAAATGACAAGGTGCTGGGAAGACTGGATGCCACGAGCTTAGTTTTCACCTGTAATTACAAAAACTGCATGCGTCATGCAAAACAGTGCCCACTTCCCACAATACTTACACTGCAACTAATGTGTTGCAGTTGCTGAGCAGTTCACCATTGTAACTGTGTTCATCACTAATTAGCATTTAGTATATTAATTAATACACTTAAATAATTAATAATACAATGACTGAATGCTACACTATTTTTTTTTCCATTTCTATATCTGGGGAATAGTTCACCACTATTTTACCAGACACCTTCAAGGATTTTACAAGGTTATGCACTGATGAGTTAGGTCAATTCAACAGTCTGTTTAACGCAACAGTAGAATGTGTACTTGGATGAAAAACGATTCTTCGCGGCAGGGGATCGTATTCCAGGGACTTGCCCGAAACGCTACGCGTACTAGTGGCTGTACAAGAATGTAACAACTCTTGTATATATCTCAAAAAAAAAACCAGCAAAGTTGCTATTCTATAGAAATGCTGTTGTGGTGCTGAGCAATTAAAAAGTAGTGTATATTGTATTGATGAAGAAAAGTGTATACACTTTTGTTTACATAATATTACACACACTTTTATATAAAATATGACACTTTTATTACAATATTATATGAATATATTAATCAAGTACAATATACATTTTTTTTTGTAAATATGACAAATATTTATTAAATACAATACAATATTGTGCTAAACAATGTGATCAAATACCTGCGGGAGATCACGGGTGCCCGTGTGATGGGAGTGTGACATCTGACTTGCTAAACTACTACTTGAATCCACCCAGTCCTGCACACCTACACAAATGTTAGCATCTGTCAATCAAAATCAGCATTTAGTAAAATCCTCTAGGGCAAAATTTATATTTATTTTTTAAATGGACATAAGGACATTTTTAAGAGGTCTAATGTGACATACCTATGGGACAATTATTTTATTAAAGTTAAACACAAAGAAATCACATTACCGTGATGTATTAACGAGAAATCTGTAGGAGCGGGAGGAGAATTTGAAGCTATGTGCTGGAACTCCCCGGATATGGGTTAGCTCAATACACCACGACATGGTCAAAAGCATCTCGACGACCAATCAAGTCGATTAGTCGTTGAGATGCAAGTCTCGTCCTAACCACATACTCAGACCTTTAAGCACTCGGGAGTGTGTGAATGTGTGTAAATCTTTATATAAATTTCACAAATACATATGTGTGGATTTTAAAACCAAGTAAAATACCAGCATTTCCACAAATATGATAATGTTATCTTATTTGCGAACATACAAAGCATCAACACATGCAAAACAAAGTCCACTTTATAACTGGCCTCTTAAATGAGGTAAATGCAATGTTTGCAGCTTTAACTGAAACTCACATTAAGGATGACTATTGTATTATCATCAGCGAGTGGATACTGGAGTACAATCTTTTCAGATGTGTCAGGAAACACAGGCTACAGGGTGGAGTCAGCCTGTACACCAAAGACACGCGCATCTGCACTAAACTGCTAAAAGCCAAAAGCGATATAGTACAAATGCTGATAATCAAATAGAATTCTAAATGTGATGATTGTCCTTGTATATAAAATGCCAAATGCAAATCCTCAGCAGTTTTAAGACCAACTTATGAAAATAAAATACTGTACTGTTTAGAAAACCTCACAAACCCTGTCCCCTAACATCATCTTGCTTAGCGATTTCAACTTGATTATACTTCATAGGATCAATTCTATAGTATGACTGCAGAGTTCCTTGCCCGAAACTCGAAAAGGAATCACACTGCGATGTTATCATCGCAACGACATCGAAGACATCTAAAATAGAAAAATGTGGCAAATACTGTTATAGCAGAGAGAATCCCAGGAAACAGTATTAATTAATGAACAGTCACACACAAATAACCTCTTGCAGATGTGTGACAGATTTGCTTTCAAACAGCAAGTGTAGAGCCAACTAGGAAAGAAATACCCTAGACCTCATTTTACAAACAATGAATGATTAGGGACAATGTTTATAAATACATTTACTCAGATCATAACTTAAGCGAAGTTCAGACCAGCATGGGCAACAGACCTGTGCAGCCAGTCTCAAACCGAAGAGGAGAGAATTGAGCAAATTCAATTTTAATTAACCGATTAACTGACAATGACCTCGCAGAAATGTGCTAGGAAGAACAGCTAGATAATACAAACTTAACCCAGTACTTAGAAAAAATAGGCACATTAGCACTAGAATTGTGTAGAAAACACATACCACTAAAGAGAAAGATGCAAACGAACAAGAATGGCATTCCCTCTACAGGCAAAGAAAAAAATAGCCGAACATCTCAAACACACTAATCTGTCCCATCATTGACGAGGAAAGCTATGTAGGGAAATAGAAATTATTGAGCTCAAGCTGCAATAAGCACAATATGCAGGAGAGGCAAGGGTGCAGAAAGCCATAAGTGAAAATTGAAAGGAATACAAAATACTTTCCTCCTATGCAAAAANAGTTGTACTATATTTTGACTTATTCCTAAAATCTTTTGCAACCCAGGTATGGAAGAACTGTAAAATGCGCATCTTCACTGTTGCTCAGTTGGAAGATAACAGCATTCAAATGAAGAAGGATCTCAAGACATTCCTGTACCACCTGCGTATTGATGCTGAAGTGGACGTAGTCGAACTGGTCAGTGTAAAGTTATTAGTTTACCAAATTACTGAATAGGTATATAGACTCTTAATCCTTTCATTTGTTTTGTCAACATTTTATTCATCTATAGAGTAATATATGGTTTATGCTTTTTACATTCAACGTATCTAGTACAGTAAAACTCAAATTGCTCTGTAAGTACAGCACATGCAAGCCTTTGTCATCATATTTGGAAGCTTTTTAACATAGTGATGTGCAGTGTCATGTGACTAGGGCCATGCACATTCGGGTAGGATTGCATACAAGAAACTGGCACCATGGCAACTTTTGAGACATGCCGCAGGATCATTAAAGTTGCTAGAGAGTAATAGAAACAAATTAAATCCAAACCAGAGTAGCCAACATAAGTCCATTGATAAAGCAGTAGGCTTGTGAACACCTTTCCTAGCACCAGAATGACCACCACATAAGGGCTGCTACTAACTGCGTTCCTGCCTGCCTGCCTGCCTGCCTGCCTGCCTGTAATTACCTAAGTGTAGTTACAGGATGAGAGCTACGCTCGTGGTGTCCCGTCTTCCCAGCACTCTTTGTCATATACGCTTTGAAACTACTGACGGTCTTGGCCTCCACCACCTTCTCCCCCAACTTGTTCCAACCGTCTACCACTCTGTTTGCGAAAGTGAATTTTCTTATATTTCTTCGGCATCTGTGTTTAGCCAGTTTATATCTATGACCTCTTGTTCTTGAAGTTCCAGGTCTCAGGAAATCTTTCCTGTCGATTTTATCAATTCCTGTTACTATTTTGTATGTAGTGATCATATCACCTCTTTTTCTTCTGTCTTCTAGTTTTGGCATATTTAATGCTTCTAACCTTTCCTCGTAGCTCTTACCCTTCAGTTCTGGGAGCCACTTAGTAGCATGTCTTTGCACCTTTTCCAGTTTGTTGATGTGCTTCTTAAGATATGGGCACCAAACACAGCTGCATATTCTAGCTTTGGCCTAACAAAAGTCATGAACAATTTCTTTAGTATATCCCCATCCATGTATTTAAAAGCAATTCTGAAGTTAGAAAGCATAGCATAGGCTCCTTGCACAATATTCTTTATGTGGTCTTCAGGTGATAGTTTTCTATCTAGAACCACCCCTAGATCTCTTTCTTTATCAGAGTTCTTTAAAGATTTCTCACATAATATATAGTTGTGTGGGGTCTATGTTCTCCTATTCCACATTCCATAACATGACATTTATTAACATTAATTTCCATTTGCCAAGTGGTGCTCCATATACTTATTTTATCCAGGTCTTCTTGAAGGGCATGACAATCATCTAAATTTCTTATCCTTCCTATTATCTTAGCATCATCAGCAAACATGTTCATATAATTCTGTATACCAACTGGTAGATCATTTATGTAGACAATAAACATCACTGGTGCAAGAACTGAACCCTGTGGTACTCCACTTGTGACATTTCTCCAGTCCGATACATTGCCTCTGATCACAGCCCTCATTTTTCTATCAGTCAGAAAGTTTTTCATCCATGTTAGAAGCGTACCTGTCACTCCTCCAATATTTTCCAGTTTCCAGAACAACCTCTTATGTGGAACTCTGTCGAAAGCCTTTTTTAGGTCCAGATAGATGCAGTCAGCCCAACCATCTCTTTCCTGTATATCTCTGTTGCTCGATCATAAAACTGAGTAAATTCGATACACAGGATCTACCAGATCGAAACCATACTGTCTGTCTGATATTATATCATTTCTCTCCAGGTGTGCTACCCATTTAGTTTTAATTATTTTTTCCAGTATTTTGACTATTACACTTGTCATGATACCGGTCTATAATTAAGGGGTCTTCCCTGCTTCCACTCTTGTAAATTGGAACTATGTTAGCCTTTTTCCACACATCAGCTACAACTCCTGTAAACAGGGATGCCTGAAAGATCAGTTGAAGAGGGATGCTGAGCTCAGGTGCCACATTCTCTCAGAACCATGGTGAAACTGTGTGCCTGCCTGTGTGCCTGCCTGTCTGTCTCTCTGTCTGTCTATTCATGCTGACCACCAGGTGGCAGCACCACTCGCACTTCAGGGTTTTTAGATGTTATTCAGCAGGTGGGAACCAATTTTGAGTTACTAATTTTCAGTTTAGTAGTTTTCATCCTATGATCAAAATTACAGTACTGAAATTTGAGCCTCTGAGAATCATTTCCTGTCTTTGTTACCAGAACTGTCCTCCATAGATTTTTCATTTAAAAAATGGTGCAAATGCCAGTACAGCAACACGAGCTTCACTCCCCATTCCTCCACTTTTGTATATCAATACAGTATAGCCTTTTAATCCATGTTATTTTGGGTTTTCCAGTTTTGGGAACAAAATGCTGTTAAGGGTTATGGAAGTACTGTATTCCTAGGCTAACAACTAACACTTACTAGCCTCCAACCCACAACAGTTGCTCAAGTCCCAAGATGCATGACAAAACATCTTGGCCTACTGAGACTTGAAGCTGGGATCACTCGATCCCAGCTTCAGTCCAGCTGAATTCAGCTGAGTTGACTATGCTGGCTACTGCACTACACACCACTTGCTGGTCTAGCCCCATTGTCCTTGCTGGCAGACATAACTCTACCATATATGGATTAAATCTAGATTTCTTTGTGACTGCCTATGTGAATTTGTATTTTGTATAAGCAATCAGATTGTTATACAGTATATATATGTATGTTTGGAGGTTTTAATCAAGAGATCCAAATTTAAGGAGTTGTACATTTGGATTCTTCTTTCAGTTCAGTAACATTGGTGCACATAAATTGCATATCTCCTAGAACCTATGCCACTTATTTCATGGTCTTCTAGAACTTTTTCTGAGGACTAGTGTTGCTGTGTACTGGATCCATTTGTTCAGTTCTTCACTCAGTGTTATATTGCAGCTTGGTCTAGTGGATCCTTGATGTAGTATAGTGGATAATAGGCATGTTACTCAGTCAGGTCAAGGCAGCATTGGACAAGTAAGAGTGTGAATAGCCTTGCCCTTGGTTTTGAGGACCTCAATGAGCCTAACAGGCTTCCTGTCCCCAACATGTGTTTTCTGTGTTGGTCACAAGCATCTTTAACATTTCCTTGTTTACAGGATTGATAGGGTTAGATTATTAGTCATAAAACACCCATGCTGTGGCATCTGGGGTGTTGGGGATGAAGCCTGGTTTACCCTGACCCTTCCTTTGGACTTCAGTGTCCCTCTGGATAACAGGTCCATCTGGACACCAAATGTGTCTTATTTGTTTGGTCAAATGTGAATGTTTGGCGAGTTTAATTCTATATAAACTCTAATACGTCTTTTAACTTCTGGCAGATGGACAGTGATATTCAGACCTACACGTACGAGAGAACACTGATGATGGAGCAGAGAACGCAGATGCTAAAGGAACTGCGTCTCAACCGCAAGGAAAAACTCAATATTGTGAGTACTTTTCTAATAACGTGCCGTTAAATTTGATTTTTTATTCTAAGTAACAAAATTTATAGTTTTGTATTATAGAGTTCGTCACTTGCACAAATGTGTTGCGTTACATTCTTGGAATAATATTTATATGCCATCTTGATTAAGATTAGCAGGATTGTTAGGTACATATAGATATCTTTTGTGATATGCTGAGTCTGATTTATAAAATTTAAGTACAGTTACTTATCCATTGTCCATCAGTCATCTAGTGATTGTAATGTATTAGTTATGGCTGAGGCTAATGTACAGTACTGGATAAATATCCCAAAATTGCAAAATGTAATCTTGTACAGATACAGTATTTCACGTGGCATGCGATAGGCTATGGTTATGACGGGAACTGCTGCAGTGCACTGGGACAGTGTTTATTTTGCTGGCCTTATAGTGCAGATATTGAAGGGTTCTTGATTTAATTAAAAAATACGAAATATCTCTTCAATATATCGGATAACAATAGTGTTATTGTTGCACCAAGGGTCTCGGTAAGCTGCCTACATAATAGGAAGCATGAAGTGTTTGTTGACTGTCGAATAAACAATACACAACAACCGAGCTGACAGTGGTGTACGTGCCACGGCTCACACTGTGTGCTTCTGTCTAGTAGATGATGATGTATATCCACTACGGGCTCACCATAGCCCGTGCTACTTGGAACTTCTTGTTCCAGGTAGCGAATCTTTAACAACAACATAGTAGATGTTGCCACCAATCATTTTGCCAAGGTGCTTAATTTCGAATAAAAAAATATAAGATATATACATAATATTAAATTGAAAACAAGTAAAAATATTGGTTAAACATGCCGTGTGTGTGTGTGTGTGTGTGTGTGTGTGTGTAATTACCTAAGTGTAGTTACAGGATGAGAGCTACGCTCGTGGTGTCCCGTCTTCCCAGCACTCTTTGTCATATAACGCTTTGAAACTACTGACGGTTTTGGCCTCCACCACCTTCTCACTTAACTTGTTCCAACCGTCTACCACTCTATTTGCGAAGGTGAATTTTCTTACGTTTCTTCGGCATCTGTGTTTAGCTAGTTTAAATCTATGACCTCTTGTTCTTGAAGTTCCAGGTCTCAGGAAATCTTCCCTGTCGATTTTATCAATTCCTGTTACTATTTTGTACGTAGTGATCATATCGCCTCTTTTTCTTCTATCTTCTAGTTTTTGCATATTTAATGCCTCTAACCTCTCCTCATAGCTCTTGTCCTTCATTTCTGGGAGCCACTTAGTGGCATGTCGTTGCACCTTTTCCAGTTTGTTGATGTGCTTCTTAAGATAAGGGCACCATACAACCGCTGCATATTCCAGCTTTGGTCTAATAAAAGTCGTGAACAATTTCTTTAGTATTTCTCCATCCATGTATTTAAAAGCAATTCTTAGGTTAGAAAGTGTAGCATAGGCTCCTCGCACAATGTTCTTGATGTGGTCCTCAGGTGACAGTTTTCTATCTAAAACCACCCCTAGATCCTTTTCTTTATCAGAATTCTTTAAAGATTTCTCACATAATTTATAGGTTGTGTGGGGTCTATGTTCACCAATTCCACATTCCATAACATGGCATTTATTCACATTAAATTCCATTTGCCAAGTGTTGCTCCAAATACTTATTTTGTCCAGGTCTTCTTGAAGGGCATGACAATCATCTAGGTTTCTTATCTTCCCTATTAACTTAGCATCATCAGCAAACATGTTCATGTAATTCTGTAATCCCTATGTAATGTAATGTAATGTGTGTGTGTGTGTGTGTGTGCGTGTGTTTGTGTGTGTGTGTGTTGTGTGTGTACTCACCTAGTTGTACTCACCTAGTTGTGATTGCGGGGGTTGAGCTCTGGCTCTTTGGTCCCGCCTCTCAACCGTCAATCAACAGGTGTACAGTTTCCTGAGCCTAATGGGCTCTATCATATCTACACTTGAAACTGTGTATGGAGTCAGCCTCCACCACATCGCTTCCTAATGCATTCCATTTGTCAACCACTCTCTACACTAAAAAAGTTCTTTCTAATATCTCTGTGGCTCATTTGGGCACTCAGTTTCCACCTGTGTCCCCTAGTGCGTGTGCCCCTTGTGTTAAACAGCCTATCTTTATCAACCCTGTCGATTCCCCTGAGAATCTTGAATGTGGTGATTATGTCCCCCCTAACTCTTCTGTCTTCCAACGAAGTGAGGTTTATTCCTGCAGTCGCTCCTCGTAGCTCATACCTCTCAGCTCGGGTACTAGTCTGGTGGCAAACCTTTGAACCTTTTCCAGTTTAGTCTTATGCTTGACTAGATAGGGACTCCATGCTGGAGCCGCATACTCCAGGATTGGTCTGACATATGTGGTATATAATGTTCTGAAGATTCTTACACAAGTTCCTTACACACACACACAAGGAGTGTGGTGGTGTGTGTTTGTGTGTGTGTGTGTGTGTGTGTGTGTGTGTGTGTGTGTGTGTGTGTGTGTGTGTGTGTGTGTGTGTGTGCAATGCCTAAGACTTCACAAAGGGAGAAGTGGGTAAAAAGATTACCTTTATTTACCTTTCTTAAGGTCTCAAGTAGGTGTAATGTAAGGCAGTTCATTGTCTCTCCTATTTGTTAAGTGTTACATACTGCACTCACATGGCATATCTCTACCAATATTATTTATCTTTTTTTTTTAAATATACTGTCTATATTTTATTGTCTTTATACATAATTAAAGAGCCAAGATGAGTTTACAGTAGTTTACATTATAATGCACAGCACTGCATGACTAGCTGATGCCAACTCCGAGTACAGTACTCATTTTACTGGTATACTATACTATATTGTCAGGGATAGGAAGTCCCATGGGCTTATCCCTTGTGTGCGGTAAGGCTGTACACCAATCCAGTTGCTGGCACAACCCAGTGGTATTTAACCAACCTGAGTGACAGGCACATCATCAACCATGATACGCTCTATGCGTATGAGGATAACAAATCAGATAATGGATAAGTTGCTATACTTACAGCTATCACTCTGAAAAAGACTTGTCATATTTTGTTATGCTTAAAAGATAATATCCTTGGATATTTGAAAGAATTACTCTCAGAAAATGCCAATGTAGAAATGCCAATAGCATTATATAGTACTGTATTAGGGTTCCAGTACACTAGAATTTTGTACTTGGCGGACAGGAAGTACCCAGTACAGTATATTCATAATAATAATAATGTAGTTTATAAGATATACAAAGAAATATGTCAAAGTTACTTATTAGGTACAACAAATTCCATATTATATAAAACCACTAATTATGCACAACATTTTTGGCCCAAATTATTTAATGAATTTATTTTAACATTTCTTGGTTAAGGAACTTTGAGCATTGCTGCCAGATATAACAGCAGTCTTTTGGGATAATAATTAATATTCAAGTTATTGTTTTCTTTAGTTTCTTCACAATAGAATGGACACCTTTTACATTTGTTTGGTCCCATTCTCTAAAAAGTCAATCAGAAGATTGTAGTTTCAGTGTTAATCACTCCTATACAATGCATATCTCATATGTAAAGTTCATATTAATATTTTTAATCTTTTATGTAAGGCATGATATTTTTACAGCTAAGAAATTATTGGCAATTCAGTATTGTTAAATAATTATCAGTTGTATATTTTCAGTAGTATGAATTATCTGAGTTAGTATAATTTGTGAAATGTTAGTTCAAACCTCATTCTGTATAAAGCAGAATAAGCGCAGGTGTTGATAGACGTTTAAGTACTCCAAGTTTGTAAAAGTAAGATATTGTACATACAAGAGCATATTACTAATGTGCATGGCTTCTTGAGTGCTTTCAGGAGAGGCTTGTAAGACAATATTTACTGTACAAGTGTATAACAGAGAACACACTCACATATCAACCAGTTTACAAGATTAGGATATCTTTACACCCTTTTATTGATACCTGTAGCAAATCTTCAGTAATAAGGGAATATTTTGTTTTAGATGAAATGCTATTGACTGGTATGACCTATCCACCAAGTATTACAAATTCTCTAAGCAATTATAGATATATAATTATTATAAATTGTATTCGTCAAATTATGGTTTTTCATCTCTTAAGTCAAAATATCTTAGATGATCTTTCCTTGACTTAAGGATGTGTGTGTTTCTTCACATTTGTTATTGATCCTCTATCTCAATTTACCATGTCTTATGCTATCACTCTTCCCTCCTGTCATGCGGCCTTAATAGTCGGAACTAGGGTTTGAGGCTGCCAATATTGAGGACAAACTTCCCCTGGTGTGTGATACTTTTGATTATGTATGCCTTTACCGTGGTTTGTCTTCCACAAGCCGTTCACTTGGTTTAGGTAGCGCATGCTAACACGAGAATATGCATGTACAATTTTGAAATTTAGTGGCCCTTTTTGGATTGCACCATGTTAAGATTGTGCAGCAAGTAGATTAGATCATTAACAAAACACTAAAGTAAAATAGATTTGAAGATCTAAGCCAGAAGTTTTTTCAACCCATTGGACCTAATCCTGATCATTGTTTTGTTATATTTAGATGCATACACTTGCACTCAAGCTTGGCACAAGAATACACATACACTAACACAGATGGAGCGAGTTTATAACGCTAGAGTCGAGTGATATAATACAGTAGAAAGTAAGAGATATTGTTGCATTGTAAGTAACAAAACTAGAGGAGAGAATTCTGAAGGACGTGCTATTTCCAAAAAGTTATTCAACTTGGAGATGAAGTAGAAACAACAGAAAAGGTAGAGGGGTCAAAGTGCAGATGAAAAACACTTAAGCATACAGTATATGAATTTAATATTCGATAATTAATGATAAGTGAATATTGTGGCACTGATGTTCGAAAACCAGACACACGGTTTAATAATCCTAAATACCTACAGCCCACCAACAAGTAGCACATGAACAAGAGAAACAAAACAACAAACTTATTAATAATAACTTGAATGACTGGTAATGATCATGACTGTTAACATAATGAGATGGTCAAGGCAAATTAAAATGTTGGTACGGGTAATTTTAATAAAAAATCAATAGATTGGAAGTTTGAGGCAAAAATAGAAAAAGTATAATAAAAGTTTATTAGATTTAATGAACAGGTAAATTTGTGAATCATTATCCTGAAGACATTTATGTACAAACACATTAAACAGGCCACGAGAGTAAGGAAACAGGAAATTTTACCTACTGTACCTGCCTTCATTTGGTGATTGTGTCTTGTTTTAAAATGAATACAACATTTATTAGGAGAGAAGAGATTGGTTAAAGGAAGATATTGAAGAAACTTAACTTGAAATTATTGTGTTGATGAATTACACGAGGTGTGTAATGGATATAATTGCTAAGATTTGTTGTTATAGAAAATTGTTGTCAGCAGAAAGAGCTAAGCTAGTATGACTAAATACAAATTTGGGTGCTGTCTTTAAACAGTACTGTACTCTATATATCACAAAATTTCACCAACATTTGTTTTACATAATCTTTGTTTGAAGATTGTGTTTAGTAAATACAGTATACATGAAATTTTATGGAATATACTGTATAACTAAAGCACCCAATTTTTCCTTACCAAAACATCACATACAATTTGGCAAAACTGGACTGGTTCAACAAATATTGTGAGGGCTGGAGATTTAAGAAAGGGAGAAATGAAACCAAACAGAAAGTTACCAGACCCACTATGATGCAGAGAATAAGTCACATGTCATGGCTGGAAACAAATAACCCGATCACACAAGTGAAATGAAATGACAGTGATGATGTTTCGGTCCATCCTGGACCCTTATTGCTTCCTGGATCCTAATCATCATAACTGGAACACATTGTATAACCTATTATATATGTAAACAGAATGAAATCATTACAAGGTAGTGAGAAGGAAGGAGAAAAGAAACTTTGAGAAAAGGAATACAGACAAATGCAAAGTGGAACTCTGCCTTTTTCTGTAAATTTATTGAAAGAAAACTGCAAAAATTTAAATTCGGAGATAATGTGGGGATAACAAATTCATAGAGACAGAAGAAAAATTGCAAAACTAAATAAAATGTAAAAAGAGTATTCATATAA
>WNGS01021324.1:1658547-1683304 GCA_020271785.1 Procambarus virginalis | reverse complement strand
CTCTCCTCGGTTGGTAGTGCCTCTTCGGTTCCGGTTTGTTTTCGTCGGCTCTTTCCTTTTGGGCTTTTGCCTCTGGGGGTCGGGTCGCTGTGTTTTCCTGCTCTCTTGGTTTTAGCGTTTTGGTGTTTGGGTGGTGTCCGCCTCCCGGTTCCGTCCCTTTGATCTTCCTCTGTGGGTAGTTAGCTCCGGGTGACCGACGGGGCTCCCCCCAGAAAACCAGCGTTGAATGTAATGAAACGCCATTTTCTGGGTGAGTCCCGGAGGCTCCCCGGCAACCCTCCCTCCCTCCGGTCGGCGGTTTTTCGCGTGTCTTGACATCCAGCCTCAGAACTGATGGGTGGATAGCCGGCGTGGGAGGGTCTGGGGCTCCACCTTCCCCCTCCCGGGGAGGGAGTAGCTGCGCAGACAGCGGCGCGGTGACGTGTGACGTCACACTAGTTTGCTTGTTTTCTGTTGGAGTTCTATCCACTAGTTCGGATTTTGGTAGCAATTTTAACCAGAATAGGGGTTTGTTTGGGGCGCTTACCTTTCTGGGTGCCTGTCCCGGGTCGATGGCAGACATAGAATATGCTTCCAACCACACGGGGGCTTCTATAGGCCATTGCTCCCCGTGCCTCTCTGAGGGGGCCCGGTTCTGGCCGGTGTCTCCGGTAGGCCTAAGAACTCCATACACATGACTGATGCCAAAGTCTGAAATTAGCATATCAGCCTGGGATAGCTCCGGGGAGCCTCCGGGACTCACCCAGAAAATGGCGTTTCATTACATTCAACGCTGGTTTTTTGTGAGCAATGACTTGCTTTGTTTCATCTGTGACTTTCTGGGCAATTTCCTTGGTTTTGGGTCACTCTTTGTTCCCATGCTTCCCTCATTCCTATGAGAGAGGCAGATGGTGATCCTGGTTGGCTATATGCCTTTGTAAGTCTGGCTCCTGATACGATTGGGAGGCCCTGTGGTACTAGTGCCTTGAGCTACAGGCAGCTACTGAGGGAGCACTCTGAAAGGTGCATTTCATTTCATTCAAAGCATTAATTTTCAGTTTATTTGGCTATGGAAAAATTAAAAATAGTAAAAATGGTCATAGTTGCTCTCATTGTTAAATAAATACGTATTGCAGTCCAATGAGAAATGTTCTTGTTATCTTATGTGCTTATTTAAATAATGTACAAAATAAGTAACAGGAAATTAATGTTTGTTAACTTTGGCTAGTCAAAATATCATCACACACTTAAAACACTTTCCTTTAACAAATAAATAGTACAAATTATCACTTTGTAAAGTTTGTATACAGGCAATTAATTTCTTAATATTGTAATCCAAGAGATTTTATAAGGTGCTATTTTAGCACCAAAACAGATTAATATTCTGCCTGGCTTTGTTTTAATATTAAATATTATACAAGACAAACATTAAGTCAGTTCTTGCTGTGTAAAATATACACTATTAGAGAATTAATAAAGTTTTAAAAATTGTCTCCTTACATTAGAATTTTGTTGAGTAAGTTCTCTGTAATTTCTGAAATTGTAGAGGAAAAATTTTTTTTGTAAAGTTAATAATTACCTTGGGCATATTGAAAATAGCAGTTTCTTTTTTTCTAAACTAAAACCCAGCACAGAATGTAACTAATATTGATAATTTTGAAGCTCACAGCTTACATCGTATGTTCTTTCTTTCAGTTGACATTATTACCACTATCATATTGTATATATTATGTTGTTGAGCCTAAATGAACAATCAAACTCACACGAGCTACAACATTTGGCTGTGTTGGTATTATAAGTGTAACGCTCATGTCTTTAGGGACCTAATAATCCCAACCTGACTTATATACATAATACTAATGTTCAGTATCAACTTACGGGGGTAAAAATGGAGTTCTTTGTACCAGCTGTCATAGCAGGATCTTGGTCTGTCTCTTGAGTGACACTTGTGGAAAATACAAAATTGTTATGTGAAATTTCTGAGAATTGTGTTATTTGTGATTTAAGAATACAGATGTGAGAATATGGGACCTGTGTTTGCCATTTAATCTACAAGTTGATCGTTATAAAAAAATAGTTATCTTATAGAATATAATGTGATTTACTGTTATATGGATGCTTGAAGTGAGTTGTGTACAGGGGTCTGTGGAATGGGATGATAGTTGGTTTAGAGGTAAAGTTAGAGGTAAAGTAAGAAGAATTTCAAGTATAGAAGGAACATATTAATTGTTACATTTGCAGTGCCTTGTGTATGTTGTTACACCTGATGTGTACTTGTTGTTCTATTTTTTGCAACATTGCACATTCTGATCATTTGAGTCTATTGTTTGTGCAAGAAGTTAAGAGCAGCTGCACTTCGGTGATGTATGAATCGGTACAAGATGTCGTGTACCACTGTCCTAGGGCCTAACAGCACTGGGTGGTGAAGATGGCCAGTGACTGAAAAATTTGGAAAAGATTCTGCTCATGACATGGTGCCTAGACTCTTGAAAATAACTTGAATATTTTGTAAAACTTCTCCTAATATAGCACAGATTATTTTCAGGGGGTAAAATATCAACATCGTTGAATTATCGGTTTTGCTCCGAGCGCGTTTAAATTGATTATTCCTCAGACCTAACCACCACGCATCGACTGCAAGATGTATTTGAAAATCAAATGATCTTTGTTAGAGAAATGTTCTGAAAAACATTGCACTATAAATGTGATGTATAAAATTTGAAACAATAAGTACTCTATTTGAGAGCTTTTACTGCATTTTGATATTAAAATTAACTGGTACTAACTTAATTTTGGTACAGGTGTATTATACATATTCATGCATCAAAATGATGGATAAGATATTAATGGTTGTGTGCTGTGGGTGTTGTTGCTTTTGCTCTACAGTGTGTAGCAGGATGTGTTCAGTGATATTATGTAGAGATTTATGTACCGTTTCTCTGCACTCCTGTAATTACTTCACATAATGACAAACCTTTAATGCACTACGTTATCACTAAATTTTAGTTATAAGTTCTTTCCAGCCAAATAATTGTTTTCCCTTCATCATTATCTGTGATATAACCTGTAAGCGGGTGTCAAGCACAATGAAATCTGAAACTCAGAAGAAGATAAGCTAGCATTTTGCTCCCTTAACAAAGCTTGTACGCCTTATAGTATCTAGCACGCAATACGTTGGCGACGAGATCAAAGTTGTGATGTAAATACAGCCAGAGGGCTAAACCCTTGTGTTAGTGAAGTAATATGCATGTTTTGGTGTAAATTACAACCTCTGCTAAAATACTCACAACCTCTCTCTCTAAAACATATTTGTCTGTAATAGAATGCTAGCTGTATATTATATTGAAAATGGGTATATACTAATAAAATATTACAAATATTCAGATATTCACAATTCAAATAGTTATATTATTTAAATTTGTTATACTTAAGAGTTCCGTAAATGTAATAGTCGAATGATGTATTATCATTTTGATATTGACTTAATATAATGACAATGTATTTCTTGTGTTTGTTATGAATATTTCATTATAACAGGTTCAAGCAATTGTTGACCACCATCACCCGACCGGTGAGCACTCGGCCAGCAAGGTGCGCTTCAAGGAGGATGAGCCCGCCCTCGACTCTGATGCAGAGGCAGAGATGGTATGCTTATCTGGTTTATGTAGATTTTTATGTGTACAATGTTATAAGTGTATATACTTACATGTTTGCATTTTTTGCATACACTGCTGGACTGTATCTGTATTTTACTGAGGACAGAACTCAGGAGAGCTCCACATGGATAAAATTCTAATCAAATGTGATGAAGAAAATGACCTTGTGGTAATCCAGCCCATCCTGATGTTTAGGTAGTACTTATAGTATCCAGCCCATCCTCCTGTTTAGGTAGTACTTCTAGTATCCAGCCCATCCTCCTGTTTAGGTAGTACTTATAGTAACGGTGAGGACCATCGTACGTGTATTGTAAAAAGTAAAAAGGCAATTAGAAAGTAGAAATTGGGACTGTTGAATTTGGACAAACTGGAAAAGTTTTTGTACTTTTTTGGTGCACAGAAAACTTGACCTGACCTAACCTTCCTAGACCTAATATAGTACATATAGGTGTTATACTAGGCCTAGGAATATTTAAGTTTAGCTTTAGCTGTTTTTGGACTCGATAGAATTTGTTACTACTGTATTCACTTTATAGTCTAATTGTCCATCATGTCTCGGTACTTTTTTGTAACTATGTACAATCTAAACAGGAGGATAGGGTTCGGTAATCATACAACCAATCCTCTTTCAAAAGACATTGTATTTTGACATAAAAACTCCGTCAAAGTAAGATGTACTAAAAGTCAGAGCGGCTAACAAAATTGATGTGATTCTATTCGTGGGACCTCAGTTAGGTTAGGTTTGGGCAATTTAGTGCATAATTTTACTGATGTGAACGCTCTAGACGATGGGTTGAATCATAAGCAATACTGTACTTTAACCACCAGAAAACCACATAAATGATTGAGAGCCCAGTGCATTTTAGGAAACTTTTAGAGAAAGGACATGGACGTGGTGGAACTGACTTTGTTAGTTTATTAGGTGTCAGTTGTTTCTGGTCCCCAAGAGGGTCTTGTTGGACCTATAGTACATCCTCGATCTTTTGGTTCTGAACCGCTACAATCCCTGTCCAACTTTCCGCATAACCACTATTTCCCAAGTTTGCCTGGTTCTTCATCTGGGGTTTGGTCTTCAGTTTTGGTTCAAGCAGTATTATCTTTTCTTATGTGGTTGTTTTTTCATTGTCATCTTGTGCATAATACTGTTGCCCCTCTTATTGTGTAGTGCTGGCAGAGCTGCTGCTGTTGGTTTTCAACATAGTTAAGTGTAATGGCTAGTCAAATAAATTTAAGCACATTTAAATATATTTGCAATTTCTAAATATATTTAGAAATAAACATATTTCTATTATTCTACTAGTAAAAATTTACCTGCCAAGTAAATTTCTGTAGCTCTGTCCACAAGTTGTCTTGAGCTTTTTTTTTTTTTTTTTTTTTACCTCCGGCCCAATCATGCTTCTCCTGAGCCATCATGGTCCTTGGACAGGATCCTCGATCATTTCGCCTTCCCTAGGTTCACGTCTGGCTCTTTGGTCCAGTAAAGGCAATGTTTTACTGGCTGTTGCTTCCAGTTTTAGGGTGTAGCTTCATTGACTTCTCCATAGGTGTGGTGGCTCTGCTCTTTTGGCCCTAGTATGCATTTGTTTCATTTGCAACCATCTCGTCTATTTCTAGCAAAGGCTGAGTTGGTGGGCTTCCAGAGGGGTTCTTTTGGTTATTGATGCTGGTCGATTCAGCCAGAGGTGCAAATGTGTGTCCCATGGTGGCAAGTTGTCTCTACCTGCTTACAACCACCTCTGCTTCAGTGGACGCTCTTTGGGTTGATCTGGTATCCTTGGTCTCTTGTTCCAAGGCTCATATTTCTGAAGTTCTTCGCAGTGTCATCAAGGCTACCCAGCATGCAATCTATCTCTTGAGTCCATAATGTTAACAAGTATGCTGCCATTATGGCAGTCTTTTCTATTCTGTCTTGGCTGGATATTCAGGCTCTGGATTTTTGGTGGACTAACAGGGTCATGGTGGTCAGGTATTTAGTCAATGTCCCTGGTTGTCTTGAGTCCTGTGTTGCCCTGGGTGGTGTTTCTTGGCCATTGGTCTCTACTTCGACTTAAGTCTGACTATTTAGAAGCAGAAACGGCTGCCTCTCCTCCTCCTCTGGTAAGTTCCTCAATTTTTCTCTGTATCTATTCATAGCTTTTGAGTCATGTGAACACCGCAGCTGTCTGCAAAGGTTGGCTGACTTTCTGGATGCTTTCCTGGTGAAATTGTGGAACATCATTTGCTCTGCCTTATATGATGGGACTAGGTTCTAGATTCTAGGGGGACTGGTCTCAGGTGGGCTAAATAGAACTCACACAATTGATGTGATGTAGAATGGAGCAGTCTCAGTGGGATAGGTACAGAGAGCCACTGGGACTCTTTTAGTATTAAATACTAAAGGTATAAGAATAGGAATTTTTGTTAATGAATATAGAATGTGAGTATACATACTGTGAGTGAATCTTGTAAATTGAGGCAGATAACCTGTTCCATAAAATTAAGGTTTGTCTGGTACAAAAAAATATTTCCTTGAAATTAAGGGTTTAATAAAAGTGCTTTCCATTAAATTAAAACAAGTTATGCAAGACATTCTTTGGCTGTTAATTACAATTGGCTTCAACATACTAATGTCTTACCTTGTATAATTATTAAGGAGTGATTCCTCAAAGACTGGCTGTAATTTCAGAGTGGAGCATCTGAAGACACTGAGAAGAAGACCAGTAAAAATGAAAGTTTTAAGAAACTTCTTACAATCAAGCCGTACGTACATCACACTTGTTTCTTTAGATAATAAGTGAATACAAAATATGGAACTGCCTAGTTAAATTAATCATAATTGAGAACTGTTTGCTTCAGTTGTGAACAAAGTTCAAGAAGATAAATTAGATTTTTAATTAGTGTTTCTATATTTTTAAACTTAAATTTTTTTTGTGGCATAATTTTTAATTCTAGCAGTGGTATGATGAAAATGGATACCTACCAACACTTTGTATAAGGTGTGTGTGTGTGTGAGTCTGGTGTTTAATGTGTGTCTGTGACAGTAACCAAGATTAATGCTCAAACAGTTCTGCTGGTAATGTAAGAAACAATGTCCTCGCATAACAAACACACATTTACTCTTATGAATTATTAAAGTTATCATAATATATGTAAGTAAATATTTAGGAGGTTATTATTCTTTTCATCATTAAATATTGTGGCTAATAAGTCATTGTTATTACAGAGACGAGGCAAATGTACGACGCATGCACACTGCTGTAAAGTTGAACGAAGTCATTGTGAATAAGTCTCATAATGCGCAGCTTGTTATTATTAATTTGCCTGGACCACCTAAGACTTCAAGACCAGAATCAGAGAGTAACTACATGGAATTTTTGGAAGTTTTAACAGAAGGATTGGAGAGAGTATTGATGGTGAGAGGTGGAGGCCGGGAGGTCATTACCATCTATTCATGAGTCTGTATTTATTATATATATATAATAGTTATTTTGTGTGTGGTGTCCAGCATATTCACAGGAGACTGGGATACCAAAAGAAGGTTTACAATGTCCATATCCATTTATAAAATTGAGGTTAAAGGTTTGGTGATGAATGATAAGTACATAATTTCCAATCTCTCCTTTGTCTCCAAAGCAATTTACACTACTATAGCTGGTAATTCTTCGTGAAGACTAGGCAGCAATTAGTAATGTATTGAATACTAAGAGTGAAAATTTATGGCAGCAAATGCTCTTATGGTAATGAGTTAGAATAATAATTGTGGTGTATTTGTGTGGTTTTTTGTAGCCTGAGTCATGGAATGAGGCAGCGGTGAGATGAATGACTCTTCCTCTGGATGTCGCTGTGTTTACTAATGTTAAGGAGACCCCAGAGGAATGATAGCTTTGATTTAATATTAGTATGAAAGAACAGAAGATTTATATGAGGTGCTTAGATTTTATAAAGATACATGCAGTGGAATTTAACAATTTTAACCTGATTAGTATAATAGAATTGATGTAAGTTATATTTTATGTTTATTAAGTTTTATTCCTTTTTATTTGTATTAGCGGTAACTGTTAAACAATGGTGTCTAAAGATTGCCACACACAATACTCAATATGTTTACAAAGTTACAAGAATTATCAACACTGTCATGGCCATTTATGCTTAACCCATTTAAAATTTTATACAAAGAAACTTGCACATGTTTTCTGCTCGGACTTTATACAAAACTTTTTTTCTAAATGTTGATTCACTTGACGTTGAGGTGTCAGTGAGATGACTCAAAATTTACACTTTCTGTTGCTTATTTAGAATTTAATATTTTTATAATAATAGTTTTTAAGATTTGAAATTTCTTGGTAATGAATGGCTCTTGTGGTAATATTTAAGGCAAATCTTGCAAAGTACTGTTAATTTACACTGGCAAATAGCAGCATCTTCGGTGATAATTCCTTGTGTCCAGGAATACAAAACAATTACCCATTTCAGTACTTTAAAAGTTACATTATGTTGTTTAAATTATTTAATATTGAATTGTAGTGCCAAGAGGTTTATCAGTGATCTTACTGAAACTAGGCTGCCTGTGTTCACCTAGCAGTAAACAGGTACCGTACCTGGAAGTTGGTTGACTGTTGTGGCTCCAATCCTGGCCAATGGTCACTCATTGGCAAAGGGGACCTTAGCAAGCCTAAAAGGATTCCTGTCCCTCAGAATGGTAAATATATTATAAGATAAAAAATTAAACTACAGAAGTAGTTAATTCCATTACTATAGAGAGCAGAATGAGAAGTAAAGTAACCAACCTGGAGCTCACCACAGCAATGATCATAACTCGTCTCACTGCTCATGTTAAGCTAATGCACTGCCCTAGTTCAATTAATATTTGACAAATTAGTATTCTTCTGGGAAGGTGTCCTCAGTATGTGCGAAACACTGGCCATAATTACTGTACAGGATTTATGTAATATACAAATACTGTACTGTACTTGCCGAGTAATCACTAGTCTCATCTTCTGTACTTTTATAAATAAAATATTATTACAGGATTATTATTATTATTATTATTATTATTATTATTATTATTATTATTATTATTATTATTATTATTATTATTATTATTATGAAAATTATTTGGAACAATGTAGTGACTTGAACCAACATTCTAATGACTCCTGATGCTTGCCTTAACCAAATAAGTCATGGTACGACAAAAGGCAAGTGTTTGGAGTCACTAGAATACTGGTTCAACTCACTGCATTACTCGAAATATTTTTCTCATCGATATATAATACAGTACCATTATGATTTCTTTGTATTATTATTATTATTATTATTATTATTATTATTATTATTATTATTATTATGCAAGATAACAAGAAGTCCAACCTGCCTTGAGGAGATGCTCCAGGCTTCTGAGACCAATTCTTGCCTGCCGGGTGTTTTTCCTTGGGTAAGTGTCAGCTGTTTTTTTCATATTTCTATTTCCACTTTAGTGGAATTATTTCTTTGGGGCTTTTCCTTTGCTGTAGTCAATATTGCTCTATTTGCCCCCCATAATGTGGCAGCTGTATCTCTTGGTTCCCAAATTGCCTTTGGCACTGATTGTGGCAGACTACAAGGGTCACACCTGCTTAATGGAGGTGCTCTGTTTCTGTGCAGTACATGAGATCTGAGTAGTAACAGGTTGATCTTTGATCCTCGTCTTTAGATTCCTCGACTGTGTTGTCTGCTCCTTCAGCTAAAAATGAAGTTCCTAAACTGTTTGTGCCACTCATACAGAATGCAATGACAAGACTTCTTTCTCTGCAGTCATATATTTTGGCTTAAATTTTTAGTTTTTTTTCCAGGATTCTGCTTGGTTGCTCTCCCTCATGTTCACTATCCTGATCTCTTCCCTCCTCTTTCCATTGGGAAGGTTTTACTGGTTTTGGCACCAATTTTTGGCTGTTCCAGTACCCATTTTTTTTTCTTTTTAATTATTTTTGGGTAGGAGTTCATGTGCCCCTCTTCACCTCACTTCAGAGTTTCTCCCTCAGTAGATGACTCCTTTTTCAAGGCAACTTTTTTTCTGACTCTGGCTTCTGGCACTTTGGTTCAGGAGCTTCACATTCTTCACTGGAAGTGTTTATTTTTTCTTTAGGTTTGTTAATTAATGGTTTTCTTTGCCTCCAGCCTTCTCTTGTCAGTTTTGGCTAAGGCTAAGACTTCTGCTTCCTGGAAGGGTTCCTTAATCATTGACACTTGGGTTTGTATGGATGAGGTGCATCATATTTGTCCTGTAGCAACACTGCTGTGCACTTCAGGTTGAGGCTGTGTTTGTGTCTCGCATCCCGTGTTCCAAAGCCTGGCTCTCAGATCACCCATATAGTGATTGCCTCAGCCTTCCAGCGGTGTATCCTCACTCATGATATTCAGAGGTTTGCTGCTGTGATGTCGTTTTATGCAAATACTCTATGCCCATGGTTAATGTTCAGACTTGGGGCTTTTTGCACTGGAATTGGTGACCTTGTGCTATTTATTGGGTACCCCTTGACCTCACCACACTTGCTAAGTGCACAGGTGCAACTCACCAAGTGATGTTTGCTCTATGCCTTTTTTCTTTTGTCTTCTTCTACAGGTAAATCCTGGCTGCATTTTTCTGATTACTGATTAATTCTTTGTTAAAAATGCAAGCCTCCTGTACTGAGGCATCATGCCAAGTTAGCTTGGGAAGTATGATCTCCCAGAAATTCAGCACTACCAGTAGATGTAATGAGTTTCTGATGATGCTCTTTAATTGCTCCCCACCCCAATCCTATTCCTTTTTCCATCGGAAGAGGAAGATTTATTTGGGCTGCTTGTTAGGGAGTATACTAGCAGGGACCACAGGTGTTCTGGGTTGGTGGTGGTCAAGCGAACATGGTTGGGGTGTTTACATCGCAGCAATGATGGTTTGCTGCATTACATTCGGGACCTCATTTTTTCAAGTAGTTTTTTGTTTTGTTGCACATGTTTTCTAGAGGATATTTTTCCACGTTTTGGGTGGATTTCTGATCCCCAAGATTCCCCTTGCCTCAGAGTGCCAGATTCTGGTCCTGACTCCTGGACAAAGGTGGGCCTTGGAGGCCTGTTGTCTCTCCCTAAGGCATGACAGGACCAACACTCAGCTTTGAGAGCTACTGAGGACCACACCAGAAAAAGGGCATTTCAATGCACTTATTACATGATTTATTTTTTTAAGTAATGGGAATAACCACCATAATTTTTTTTTTAACTTTATAATACATTATTGATTTTGAGAGCTTACAGTAATTGAAAATGTGATTGCTGTAAACTATACAAATATTTTACATTTTGTCATTCACAAGCTGGAGAAAGCCCAAGGACCTTGAGTTACTCAGGAATTGACACGAGTCACAGACAAGTGCAGAGAGACAGAACTGAACACAAGTGAAAACTAAATACTGTACTTGAAACAGATACTGGTATGTTAAAATTAGCTACTTTAGTGCTAGAATGAACTAGCAAGTAAGCCATTGTTCGTACACATATTCAAATGTAGTGTATATGCAACACAAAGTGTAGAGGAACCTGTACACTAGACAGTTGAAGACTAAGGTTTCAAAAACTTTGCTAGAGCTGAAGATAAACCCATGCAAGCACAGTTTGAAGAGTATGTAGATGCAAATAGTGTACACATACACATAGTTGCATAGGGTCCATATCTCAAGGAGCATCAATAAACTCAAAAAGGTGCAAAGGCACACGAGGAAATGGCTTCCAGAGCTGAAAAACAAGAATTACGAGGAGAGGCTAGAAGTGTTTAAATACGCCAAAGCTAGAAGATAAAAGAAAGAGGTGATATGATCACTACATACAAAACAGTAACAGAAATTTACAAAAATGGCAAAAAGAATTATTATAGCCTACAACTTTAAGAGCAAGACTCGTGCTAAGGAAACAAAGGTGCCAAAAAATTCTAGGTTCTCATTTGTAAAGTGTGGTAGACAGTTGGAACAAGTTAGGTGAGGCAGTGGTGGACACCGAAATTATCAGTAATTTCAATGTCTCGTATGACAAAAAGTGCTGGGAAATAGGGCGTAGTTGTCATCCTGTAATTAAATTTGGATAATTACACATACACACACATTATTAATTCATGTCAAAACTTCATAGTACTGTAATCAAATAAATTTTTGTCCACTTGCTTTGGTATAGTTAAGAGACAAGAGATACACCAAAACTAGTCCACAGGAGAAAAAGAGGTGATGTGATCACCAAATAAAATATTATAGGAATAGACAAAATTTATAGAGAAGACCTTTTTAAATCTGCAACACTGAAAACCAAAGTTCAGAAAAAAAAAGTGCGGTAAATACTCTTTACAAATTAGTAGACGAATAAAATAAACTTAAGAGTATAACGTATGCATAAAACCATTAGAAATTTAAAATGTCATACGACTGATTATAGGGAAGATGGGTCACCATGAGTTTAGTTCCTGTACTGTGAATGGACTTAATTCATTCTTGGAAAGTAGCTACACTTATTAAAGATGGTCATTCCCTCCTATGCACAAAAAAAAAAAGACCAAAAATTTTCATTGTAGAATTATTAATTTGTATTTAAAATTTAAGCAAAAAAAACAAAATATGAAGATGTACCCCATTACTGGGTGGAGGTGGTGTGAAATGTTGTGCAGTGTCCATGTGGTCAGGCACCTGTCAACACACCATGCTGACTCTGGTGACATCGAGCTAGGCAAGACGACTTGCCTAGTGTTTATCACCTCTATTTATTTACAAGAGTATGTGTATTGAAACTGCAGTTGAGAACATTTCTAATTTATAAGCTAGAAATATTTTATAATTATACGTACATTATTTATAATATTCCAGTTCTGTTTTATACTGCAGTATTTTTTCAACACATGGTAGCCTCTACAACACTTCCCAGCACACAGACCCACTCCACACACCACGTACGCACGAGTTTTCTATTTGGTGGCGTCAGTGTGTGCCTGTACACAGCGAGACACTATAGAGCCTAATTGGTACAATATGGACTAAAACAAAGGCATAACACACCCCATGTGCAACCTACATACGATGTAAGGTACTTAGTACATGTAACACTTGATAATGTTTCAATTGATTGGTTTACCCAGTATACTTCATTACATCCATATAGAGTAGGGAGAACCATATAAACATAATATATATGTGGATGTTGGGCTCTGAGCAATGACATAGGGCCTAATTGGCACCATATGGGCAACATTATTGATTGAAACAAAGGCATAAGGCACCAATGTGCCACCCACAGATGATGGCAGGCTCTTTCTACATGTAATACGTGGTAATAATTCAACTGATGATTGCTTTACCTGGTATACTTCATTAAAACCATAAGGAGTTATGAAAACTATATGAATAGCATTGGTATACATAAAATGTAATTAATGATGGAATTTTATACAATGACAATTAACACATTCGCATATAATAATGATAACCACATTCACATAGTAACATAACCATAAAATGATGGCAGGAGTTTTTTATGGGTCAAGGTAAACTCCATTACATCTACATAGCTATTATATCCTTATTTGCATAACTGTAAAACCCAGACAATAGTAGTTTGAATCAACATATAATAAAACCCCAATTACCCTGTACATCAATGCATAACAATAACTACAGTACCCAGTACTCTTAAAAAAGTGAGTACTGGGTGAGAAAGTAGTGAGAACATGAGACCGTGAAATGTGGCTGGAGAGGAAGCCATGGAGGCAAACTCCATACACACGTTCAAATTCAAGTACAATGCGGCTAATAGGGTAAGAGACATGCCATGCTAAATAATGCACTGAATGACTCTCCTGGTCCCAATGCTTGACCCTATAACAATACCCCATTAAACCCCTCACGCTAAAGCTGTCTCGATTCTAAATTTTTAATGAAAATGATAATGTGGGAAATGAGTCATTGCATTACTTCTAAGAATGCTTGGAAGGCTGGATTAGGACCTGTGCTTGTCCCTACATGAGCATATCTCTCACTCATGATAGATAAATCAGCACATACATGCAAACACAAGTTGCGTTGGCTATGTCATACAAAAGCCAACCATGTTATTTACATTTCAAGAAACCATAAAACTCTGACAAATAAACTACAGCAATAAGAGGAAATGCAGGAGATTACCAGAACCCCAACTATATACAGCCAAAAGTCTCAAAATCTTAATCAGCTTACAGTAATATTTGTTAAGAGTTGATCTTAAGGATATCTTGATTAATATATAATAATTACTGTAAAAAGGAGACTAACATGAGAAAGAAATATATTAATGTTCCCAAATATATCTGAGCAGTTATTCGAGGAGTGGCCAGCACCAGGTGAAATATTCCTGACTAATACTCGAGTAAATGTGAATATCGTAAATACACTTGAGCCAGTTATCCTTTAAATTTTAAATTTCAAAGACAAACATTGTAATACAATACAGAAGATAGTACAACTTTATATTATGTTTCTATTGATTTGTGCCTGGTGTTTTGAACACCAGATTTTTTGTTTTAGAAGATTTTCTATATACTGTTATGAAAGACTTGTTAAAGCTCATGGAGTCTATTTTCAGTGGTGATGACTTTGGTAACATCAAAGAAAATGTACGAGAAAAATTCATTATGGCCATTTAGAGCAATGTTAGACTAGCACTTCAATTCACAGACACTTGCATAGTGTAATTTTTATTATTTTTAGTGCATAATTTCAAATTCCAGTTAGTGACTCATCATTCAACACCAAAGCACTTGGTGTGTGTGTTACCAGCAGAAGCTTAACCAATACTGTAGTGTATATTTATATTCAAATAAAGATATAAACAAATCAGAACACTTTTCAGGTACTGTCACAGGTAAAGCTATTTCCACACATTAAGATCATAAATAATAGTACTTTGAGGTATATTGACTGGTAGCCGTGTGCCTGGGTGTGGACTCGAGCATAATACAACTTAACATGCCATCAGACCCACCACCTGACACTCACGCATGCACGCAACCTTTGCAATGAAATAATGTTTCCTATTATTATTGAAGGTAACTCCTGTCATGAATAAACAGCTTACGTGGTTACAAGCAGAACCATTGTAAGGTCTTGTTCTATTTTCCAAAATATAACTGAATTAAACAAAGTATTAACTTCTTGAGCAGTAGTATAATTTGGTATGCTGCAAGTCAGCAGTGCAGGGTCAGTAGTAACTCTCAAAAGAAGGAACCAGTGCAGCTACTAATATGAATTAGGGTTTCTGTACATTAATTTAATTGAAATCTTGAAGATTTAATCCTTTGTTTTAAGTCAATAAATTTTAATTGGTTGAAATGAAATTCCAGAAGTTTACATTTAACAAGTAATAATCCCAGGACAAAATGTACTGTGCACATTTCGTCACCTTATGGTCCTGTAAAAGTCGGTCCTCACATTCCGACACGAAAATAACGGCATCAGTCCTTGATCTTTATAATTTTACAACTTGGTATAATGCCACTTAATTTTAAAGATAAAAATAACGTACTGTACTAGTGAAGGCTAGCTGTTACAGGCCAGTGTTTGCTGATAGCGTAAGTGACAAGCTGATGAGCCATGAAAAACACTATTGTTTTCTATTTTATTTTATCTTTTTTTTTAAGTGACCCAGTTGGCTACAATTTTAACACATTTGATACACATAATTTTTTTTTAATCATTGTAACTAAATGATCTCGAAATAAATTTGAGCCAGCATTCATAAAACTGATGAACAAATTCTGTCAGAAATTTTCATATGCAGATTTCACATGCAAATTTAACAATGCCTCATGTTTAAATATGTTCATAAGTTGTAAATAGTATCATAAATTTATTTAATTATTATTTTAAGGATCACTTTGTGAATGAGCTTCCATCCCAGTGACAGTCAAAAACATTATGCTCATTATTTCTCACTTAAGTGTGTGGAATATATATTAATGTTGGTCATAGAGGTTTATCATCAGGTGTTTGTTTTTATATTAAATAACCATAATGGCGTCATTATGAGTTTGAGGTTGTGCTGGTGTAGTTTGGTTACAGTGTGAAGAACTCTCTTCCCAGAGTGTTACTAGAACTTCTGGTATTCCTAATAAATACTGTAGTTTGTCATGTGAAATTTTTTTAATTTTTTAGCTTCTTGAGGTATGAAAGGTTTTATGGGACTTTCATGGAAGAGAAACAAGTAGTGCAACACTGCTTTTTGTGAATAAATGGACAATCAGGCTTCACCATTATTTTGGTTTTATATTTGAACTCCATAGGTAATGTCTTGCTTAGTAATTGTTTCGTAGAAGATCCAGGGATGTGTCTCGAGTTATGTCAATTTTTTTTTCTCTTGCTAAAGTCTTTTGTATTGTATTTGTACAAGTAGGTCTACTTTGTTTTATTTTTATATAGTGGTGAGCCATGTTATAGGACACCAATCAAGGCTCAATATTTGTGATGTTACATTGTTGTTTTTCTTGCTAACTTTTTAAACAGTTTAAAAGACGTAATTATTGGGTACACTTCCCTGGATAGTACTCAGTAATAGCCATGGGCACATGTTTTATTATCTGCACTACTGATGCGATCATGTAATGTAACTTGGTGATAATCTAATGCACAATTTACTACAACGTGCTTCCTATAATTTATCTCCCTACAATACCAGTACAGTATATAAGATGCATACTGTTGTTTGACTAATATATAAAGGTAATAAATCCCATGCCTGTGGCAACAATAACTTTCTTGTAAATGTACAATGCTGTCCATAGATAACTGTTGGAAACTTTTTGAAGACTACTATTTGTTGTTAGTACAAGTTAAATTACAAGAATATGAATTAACTTTTAATGATGAGGTTTTGGAGTGAGTGAGGAATGGAGTAGAATATGGTTAGTTAAAGTTGAATCTTCAACTGGCTCAACTGTAGTCTTTACAAACTCCAGAAAAGAATTTGTACTATTTTTAGGTACAGTTTAGTATAAACTTGACCTTTTGTTTAATTGGAATAATGAATAAAAGAGAAAATACAGTACTCAAATAGAATCTTTATTAGATATGAATTTGAATGTTAGAATCTAGCAGATTGCACATGTGAACTCTTGAACTCTAATTTTTTCTCTTTTACTCCTATTGATCATATCTATCTGTATCTTTGATGAGTTTAGTGTTAATTTTTTTTTACTGTATATATATATATTTCCGACATTAATTACTATGCCTTAGGGAAGCAAAGAGTTTCACGAGAATGTATCTTGACCTTTACCTAGAGATATTGGTGGGATTATCCTGTATTTTGTAAGAGAATCGGTGCCACAGCTTAATACTTACATTGCCCTCATGCCAGTTACTGAAGTGTCAGGTTTAAGTCCTTATGGACATGTAATTGGTTTATTCCAGATCTTTGTGGATGTATACATTGCTACAGTGCTTGTGTTTATCACAATGTTTAATATTTGTACAGAAAGGCTCTTCAATCACAGACAATTTATGGTAAGCCTGTTCTTATATATTTCTTTAATTCAGTTAAACCCTACAAATTCACAATTGATGAAAAAATCTTATCCCTTACAATTTAAATAAAAATTAGGTTAATAGAACATTGTAGTTATATTCTGCAGTACTGTATATTTCTTTACTAGAAAAATTTTGTGGGGAGCCAATTTTGAAACAGTGTGCATCTTGACGTAATCAAGTCACACACACTGACAGTCAACCTTGAGGTTGCAGGTTGTTGTAGTGTTGGCACAAAGGCTCGCCTCATGTGTTGAGGCTCACCTTTGTCTCAACCATCTCACCACTTGGACCTTCATGCTGTCAAAGCCATCCCCACTCTTCCCTGTATTACTTGCAAGTATACGTTTCCAAAATTTTCTGCTGCTGCTGTTTTATATATAATTTGAGCTGCAGCTATTTTTAAATTATTGTTAAGTACTATTAATTCATTTTTATTGTTAATTTTGCATTAAAGAATTCATAATTTTACTGAATATATCCAACATTTAAAGTGAGCTAAAAATTAAAGATAAATAATTTTGTTGGGTTGTACAAGTTGGTTCAATTTAAAGTTACTTATTTAACTTGAGCTGCTAATACTGTATTTTGCAAATACTCAGTTTTCTAAATGAATAACATCCACCAAGCAACAGGTGGGCAGTGCCAACTATATTATCCTGATTTTTTCATTGCCTAGGTACTTTTTCATTGCTGATGTTGTGGCAACAACTTCACACGAGACCCATGGCAGTGTTTTATATATCTTCATCATGTAGTTCTGTATGAGTAATCTGAGTGACACAATCATCAAAACAATTTAGTGTTAAAAGAGCCTTCCCGTGTCCGATAGTGTTGATAACGCCTGGACTGAAGCACCCACGGCAGTAACTAGAAAGGCATTAGCTGGTTATGTCTGCTGTTGATCTATTGTTAGGCAGCATGTATGGTTGTGGTGAATGAAAGGAATCCTTGGATACTTGGGGGTTAACAAATATCATGACATTCTACTACTAGTGATTAGACATATGGCTGAAGAATGTATCATGTTTAACATTTCATAGCTTGCATATTGAGAAAATATTTGAGTTGCATAATTTGAGAATATTATGCAACAAAGAAATTAATCAGTAAATTCTTAGAAATTCAGTATCTCTGTAAATACGTCATGTAATGTAGTGGCACCTGCAGCAGTCGACCTGTACTTCATCCAACATGGTGGCAGGGCAGCACATGCACAAATGTACCCCAAACTATATATATCATGTACTTCCATGCAAGACGTGCAGTCACTTCTGAATCAGAGTGCAGCAGTCATGTTTTTCAAAATACTTTAAATAGTATAAGCAATGATAGAGCTTGTCACACTTAAAGCATGGAATTTTAATGAGAATAAAGAAAGTGACTGAGCATGCTATACATTGTTGTATAGTAGGTGGCAAGATTATTTGTGTAATGCTACTGTACCAAGTATGGGAGGTTGGGTGCTACTCGGTGAACCCTTATCAATTCCTGTAACAGTAGGAAATGGCAGTGAAGATGTGGTGTAGCAATTAGTGCCTTAGTGCCCTCACCCACTCATCTCAAGCAAGAACAACCTGGGTTCAAACCCTAGGTTGGAACAATTGGGCACCGTTCCTTCACTGTTTGTCCCTATAAGTGCAGCAGTAATCAGGGGTCAGGAATGTAAAATGATTGGCAGACCATGTTCTGGGGGAAAACTTTGCATTGAACAGTCTAACCAGGCTTAAATTTCAACATAAAAAAAAAAGACGGGTAAAAAGTAAATCTCCACCTACATGTTATACACTAAACTCGCAAGTGGAATATTGTGTTTTTCCAAAATTTAGCTTTTTCTGTATTTTTATTAAATGTGTCCTAGGATTAAGTAATCAGAAAAAACTATCTAGATCACACACCAAAAGCTGACCAACAAGCAATAGCAAGTTTTTGCAATATAACACATTTTTGGGGAAAAACTTTGAGTTAAACTACTTTAATAAAAACCCACATACAGTAATTGTGATACTGTTACTGTAGTATTATGATTGTGTAGGCGAGGAGTCACAATAACGTGGCTGAGATATGTTGACCAGACCACACACTAGAAGGTGAAGGGACGACGTTACAGTCCGTCCTGGACCATTCTCAAGTCGATTGTGAGAATAGTCCAGGACGGACCGAAACGTCGTCATCCCTTCGTTTTCTAGTGTGTGGGTTGTTCTTCGTGATTATGCACATATTACAGTATTAAGAAAATTCATATTTCAACACAATAAGACATAAACCAGTACAGTATAGTATATTACTCCACATTGTCATTAGTTGAAGAAGAGTACTGTATACCCAGGACATATGTTAAGAATTATGAAGCCATGTTAGGTATTGCAAAGGTTAAGTAAAAATCATGTTAACAAATGCTTTGGAAATAATTTGCAATTGCTACTGTATTGGTGGAAATACTAAGCACAGAACATGATACTGTAAATGGAATAATAATAATACAAAAATAATCTAAAGGTAAACACCATGCTGCAGAGTTAAGGATTTTGACATTTTTTACCTTGTGATGTGCTGAGAACTGGCCATGGTCATGAAACACTAAAGTTGCTGCTCTTTGAAAGGCTGCCATAGTGTATGCAAGTACACGACACACAGGGTACACTTGGTGCATTCTGTGAGCTCTAGTGCTGGGACTAATATGCCAAGAAATATATATAATTTATATATTTTAGTCCTACAAAGTACTAGTGACAAGGCATATGTCTAAATTCACTAGCTGTAATTCTTGTGCAATTTTGTGGCGGTTGGTATTGATAGTATACTCTGAAGCATATTTTAATTCTATCTAGAATATTTATTTTTAGATACCAGATACAGTTAGCTATTATCAAATGAAAATATCTTATCCTTAATCATTGTATTATCAACATTTCATGTTCCATTATGCACCATCATGTTTTTATCAATGAAACTTGTTCAGAGCTGACCCATATCACTGAGGCTTGGTCAGTGCTCCACATGCTCAACTTTGGACTCGGTTTTTTATATTTTGAGGGATCTGGGGAGAGGAGAGACCATTCCTATTTATATATTCTGTTACTATATAAGAACAGGAATATGTTATTAAAAGGGAAGAGACAATTTTAGTTTCCATAACAAAATGAGAAAAAGCTATAAAAATTGTTTAGTTTTTCAAATACAATCCTACAAAATATTTTTTGCTATTAATGAATTGTATAAACTGCTCAGACTTAATAATTTACCCATACCATACTGTGCAGCATATCGTCAGTATTTTGACGAAAAGAATTTGAATTGGTCCAGGCATTTCACATAATACTAGTACAGGCATTGAGAAATTTCTTTGTTTTTATATACAATATACATAACTCATGCAATTTTTATTAAATTGATAGATTCACTATTATTAAAGTTAATGTGTTGAAGGTAACATCTCAACACAGATAAGAACCTGTGTTGAGATGTCTGAACACCATGGTTTTAGTTACTGTTATTTACATAAGAATATTGATCGGTGGTAACGGATGTGTAGTGGTAGAGCCAAGAGAGTTCAATCTAAATTTGGACCTTTTAATTATGTAATGGTGTAGATATGTAATGAAAATTCTGTGATTATGGTTAAATCCAGTTCATATTATTTTAACAATAAGAAGAGCAGTCCAACTTCCAGGAGAAACTAATGTTTTGTTCTATAAAGAATGAAGGTTAAGCTTTTTGTCTTAATTGGTTTTGGCATGTTACTTTGTTTCAATATCCTGGATGATTATTATGTTTGCATTTGTAAATAAAATGATCCTAAATATTATTTTTGCAAATCAAATGCAGCATATGCTAATATTAATTTTAACTACACAAAAAAAAACTGATACTCTCCTTTTCTTTAAAAACCTAACATAGACCTTGTGCCAACAATGTTCATTCATTAGATCCTCTCATGCAATGTTTATCTTTATTCAGTCTAAAGGTATTGTGAAGTCTTTTCTAGACCATTATTATGCACTCAATGCAATCAAAATATTTTCAGATATTCTGCAGGAACCTTGCTAGTGTATGTATATTATATCTAAACTGATGAAGAATGAACATTAAGTGTAAGGAGCTACACCCAAGCCTCAGAATATTGTTTGGAGGTCTGATTTCATCCATCATTAAAATATTCATCTACATTTCATACAGGATCATCAACCTTAATATTTCTCATCATGTAAAGCTTGTGATTCACTAGTTATATTCCTTGTAAATGACTATATTAATCAAAAGAGCAGATTATTTTGTTGCATTTAATACTGTACTGTACAAGTGAATGATACTGACACCTTGGTCCAATGTACTGTCCAGCAGGGGACCTATAATGAATTACGGAGGTAATTATAATAATTTATAATAATGCAACAAAAGTATATTCCTCATTGTTGATTCTCGGGCCACAAGTAGTGACCTTGTAGTGTTATTATGTCTTGAACATTAACAATACATTTCTGTCAAAGCCTGATACATTGTATATGTAACTAAAATATAAGAAATCCATGCAAGAACAGGATTTTCCACATAGTTATTTGTTAAACACTGATTATTATGCATTTCTACATTAATTGCTATTGCAAACTCAACACCATTGCTCACAAACTTTTGTCAGTAATTTAGCACATTCCTTTGGCATCATAACAATTAAGTTTTTTTTATTGTTTTGTTAGAAAACAAATGTTAGCCTAGTAAAAACAAATGAAACATGTATACCCAAAAAAATTTTGTACTGTACGTAAACATTACTTTCAATTATACTACTCGGAAATACACTGTATTCCTAGATGTTACTTTTTAATGGGAATTAAGTTTGTACTAATTTCAAATCACACTTCAGCCATTGATGGAAATGTATATCGAGTGTCCAAAACAATACCAAATTATATCCCTACAATAAATGCCATGTTTCTGTGCTCTTTTTACACCTTGACTATGCCATCAACTCACTTTCTTGGTTATGGTCAGACTGTCAGATGAGGAGACACTTTAGCCATAATGTGCATACATCTTGATCACAGAATGGTGTCTAGAATCCCAAACATCCCATAGGCATGCCCTATGTTTCTTAGGGATCACTTGTTAACACTTATGTAAAAAAAAATTATTTTCAAATTAGAATATTTGAAAAATAAAGATAAAAAATTCATTTTTTCATATTTATCATATTTGAAAATAGCAAAAATCATTTGGCCTGTTAGACAAATTGGACTTTGCCTACTAGGCCAGTGTGGTTCTGGCTATTAGGCACGACATATATACATACAATGCTGTGATAACAGATTGATAAATGCTGGATAAGGATTCAGTTGGAAAGTCTTCAGGCCATTATTAGGACTATTGCCACCCTCTTTGCAACCATGCCATTGTTAAAACTAAATATGATTTGAGTCACAAACAAGGGTGTTGAAACAGGTGACTCTTAACCTACCTGGGAGTTAAGTGCTAACCATTACGGCTGGTGTCGTCCTGCTCTCATTACTTTTGGTCCCATGTATTGTCTCAAGAGAATATAGAGAAAGCACAAATTGAAGATTATGGTCTTATTCTATGGGTAAGATAAAAGGCTTCATTAAATGTACTTTATTTGAATTTGCCTCCCGGTTATATGCTTTAAGTGCTGTAATACACTTGTTACTAGTTTTTTACATGCAGCATATTAACACTGGCTATAGGAAAACATTATATCACACTTCCTACATTCACTTTTTTAGACACTAAAATATATTGTAGCTTTATTTGAACTTAAATTACAACTCTGATGTGTTTTTGTAAATCTGAAAAAGGATGAAAATTTCAAAATGTTTATTCATGACTTGAGTTGCACTGTTACTTTCCTACTGGTAATACTGATAAACAAAATTTAGTTTTGAAATCAACGAATGTAGTTTTTATGTACAGTAATTAATAAGTTGGCAAGTATTTCCAATTGGTCACTGTAATTTGTATTATCTTTTCAAATACCATAAAAAATGTCTAGTCGGATGTAAATGCAAAGAATGAAATGTTTTGAGAAGTTATCATTAAGATTGAGCATAACCAAACTGAGGAAGCTAATGTTAATAAATATGTTTATCAGTAGTACTGTTATCACAGCCAGTTAAGTTATAATGTCGCCTTATGTCTTACACAAAATGAAGCCAATATTGTTGAATATAAATATTTCTAGTAGAAATTAACTTTTTGTTCTGTGATCATTTAAAACTAAAAGTTGGTTGTTCAGTGATGTGTATGTGCCAGTAGACTTTACAGTGGAAGATCTTATTTTGACCATTTCTTTATATTGTCAAACAATGGGCATTTTCAGCAACATTTATTTTGGTAGGTAAGTGATTTGTTATATTTACTATAAATACTGTAGTTTAAATGAGATTTATCCTACTGTAGTATCTCTCTGATTGAAGCCCATTGTACTTTTATTTTCTATACTGTCCTTTCACTGGCTTTTTAGGTGTAAAGAGCTCTACGTTTCTGTGTTGAGAGTCTAGTAAATGGCTGTTAGTAGACACATCTTTTACTGTCCTCGCTCTTAATTACAAACATTCTACATATTTGTTATGAAAAGAATGCACCAAACCTGGATGACATCTATGTACAGTATTAAGATTTTATCTGTTTAATTTTAATAAAAAAATTGAGTAACCTGCTCATAACAATTAGGCATAATAAGTGCCTCTGAAGAACCATACCTTACGCTGATGGAAGGATACGCTTTTTTTCTCTTGCCTTCTTCCTTTCATTCTCTGCCACACATGTACATTTACATATACAGACAGGTGGAGGGAGGGCCTCTGGGAAGCATGTCAAGGAAAACCCAGCACAAGACGCCGTCAGAAGAGCAGGTGCCGGCCCTGTTAAAAAGATGAGCAGTCTATGCGTGCTTTCTCGATGGTGTGGGTGCTGGAAGCCACCGAGCAACCATGGATAAGAACTTTTCGGGTGCTGCCCAAGTGCCAAATTCGAAAGCAGGTTCTGTCGCAAGACTGCGCCAGGGCTTTGTCCTGGGACAGAATCGAGCTATTAGCTCTTGGAATCCACCTTTCTAACCAATTTTATTTTTACTCTTATGTCACCTGACAGCCGAGTGGATAGTGCTTCGAATTCGTAGTCCTGAGGTTCCGGGCTCGATCCCCGGTGGAGGCGGAGACAAATGGGCAAAGTGATTCTTTCACCCTGATGCTCTCATTCACCTAGTAGCAAATAGATACCTGGGAGTTGGACAGCTGCTACGGGCTGCTTCCTGGGGGGGGGGGTGTAACAAAAGGAGGCCTGGTCGAGGACCGGGCCGCGGGGACGCTAAGCCCCGAAATCATCTCAAGATAACCTTAAGATATGTCTACTACATTTATTTCTCTTACACACACACACAACACATGTGCACATCCCCGGGAAGCAGCCCAAAGCAGCTGTCTAACTCCCAGGTATCTATTTACTACTAGGTGAACGAGGGCATCAGGGTGAAAGAAATTCTGCCCAATGGTTTTCGCCTCTGCTGGAGATCGAACCCATGCCCTTAGGACTACGACCCCAGAACACTGTCCACTCAATTGCAAGGCCCTGTGGAGTGTACTCGCC
>WNGS01021324.1:1636152-1650012 GCA_020271785.1 Procambarus virginalis | reverse complement strand
CAGCCCCTGTAGACACAACTCCTGCATGCGCACTTACCTACCGAGTCATCATGGTTTTCATGTGCATAATTAAATTTTTGTGCATAATGAAATTGAAGTAAAAATATTTGGAGCTAAGAATGATTTTATATATTTTAATACACATCTGGTTATATCTAAATTCTCTAATTTCTGGGGGTGGCTGTTTCAGTAGTTCCACTGGAGCTTAAGGCACTAGTACCATACAGGCTCTCAATCTATTAATACTTATTTATTTTATTTAAAATACACTGTACAAAAGGTAACAATGTGTTTTGAAGTTACATACATTGGTGATTCAGTGGTACATTCTTGCAAAGCCACTAACATCATGTTTCAGGAAGGTCTGTACCAGGTTTTAGTTGCGAAGGTTTGCCGAGAACGGGGCCAGGATCTGATTCTCACACAAGCAGAGGAGGAAGGGAATCAAGAGCAACCTAAATCAAAGGAAAATTCCCAGAAATTCACGGGTAAATAACGAATCACTGCTCTTTAAGAAATTAAGTTAAGAAGACGAGCAAACATTAGTTGGCAAAAGGTAAACAATACTTCGGTCATCATTTCCCCACCAGGTGGCAGGTCAGGTCAACCAGCCACCACCAGGTGAGGTCAGCTCAATAGATTTGCCATCCATTCACAAACCTGACAACATCCAAGTCATGCCTCTCATTCCAGGCCCAATCTATTGTTTCCAACTAAGCGGTGTTTCTTTTACTTTAACATTGACTACAAGGATGGCTGTGCTTGCTTTATAGTTTAACTAAGACTGTTGTTCTGAACAACATTGGATGTCCTTGGTTATTATTTTGCTTTGATTTTAGGTTTGCCTTCCCAGATGTCTGCCTACATGTCCCTTCTCATTTCAGAATTATCTCCCTTTGAGGAGCTTGGTTCCTCTTCTGTGGATTGATTTCTATAGAGTCCCCATGCTTCCAGGACTTGGTTGCTAATATAAAGTTAGTTGATGGGAAGTTAAAGAAGTCAGTTGTATGCTAGTGTGTGTTGTCTGGCTTCTCGTTGTGTTGTGTCTGGTCCTGTCTTGTTGTCTGCCCTGTCTTTGTGTGTGTGTGTTGTGTCTGGCCCTGTCTCGTGTGTGTGGTGTGTGTTGCATCTGGCCCAGTCTTGTGTGTGTGTGTGTTGTGTCTGTGCCCTGTCTCTTGTGTGTTGTCTGGCCCTGTCTCTTGTGTGTGTGTGTGTGTCTGGCCCTGTCTCTTGTGTGTTGTGGTTGCTCTGGCCGTCTGTGTGTGTGGTGTGTGTTTGCTCTGTCTTGTGTGTGTGTCGTCTCTTGTTGTTGTCTGGCCTGTCTTTGTGTGTGTGTGTCTGGCCTGTCTCTTGGTGTGTGTGTGTCTGGCCCTGTCTTGTGTGTTGTGTCTGCCCTGTCTTTGTGTGTGTTGTCTGGCTCTGTCTTATGTGTGTGTGTGTGTGTGTGTGTGTGTGTGTGTGTGTGTGTGTCTGGCCCTGCTCTTGAGTGTGTGTGTCTGGCCCTGTGCTTGTGTGTGTGTTGGTGTCTGGGCCCTGTCTCTTGATGTGGTTGCCTGCTTGTGTGTGTGGTGTCTGGCCCTGTCTCGGGTGTGTTGTCTGGCCTTGTCTTGTGTGTAGTATCTGGTAACCTGAGCTACCATTTGATGGAGGTGGGTGAGTTGGCACAAAGATTGTTTACCTGTTGTCAACCTGTATTTTGTCTTTTTTTTTTAATTATTTTTTGTGAGCAATGACTTGCTTTGTTTCATCTGTGACTTTCTGGGCAATTTCCCCAGTTTTGGGTCACTCTTTGTTCCCATGCTTCCCTCATTCCTATGAGAGAGGCAGATGGTGATCTGGCTTGGCTATATGCCTTTGTAAGTCTGGCCCTGATACGATTGGGAGGCCCTGTGGTACTAGTGCCTTGAGCTACAGGCAGCTACTGAGGGAGCACTCTGAAAGGTGCTTTCATTTCATTCAAAGCATTAATTTTCAGTTTATTTGGCTATGGAAAAATTAAAAATAGTAAAAATGGTCATAGTTGCTCTCATTGTTAAATAAATACGTATTGCAGTCCAATGAGAAATGTTCTTGTTATCTTATGATGCTTATTTAAATAATGTACAAAATAAGTAACAGGAAATTAATGTTTGTTAACTTTGGCTAGTCAAAATATCATCACACACTTAAACACTTTCCTTTAACAAATAAATAGTACAAATTATCACTTTGTAAAGTTTGTATACAGGCAATTAATTTCTTAATATTGTAATCCAAGAGATTTTATAAGGTGCTATTTTAGCACCAAAACAGATAAATATTCTGCCTGGCTTTGTTTTAATATTAAATATTTACAAGACAAAACATTAAGTCAGTTCTTGCTGTGTAAAATATACACTATTAGAGAATTAATAAAGTTTTAAAAATTGTCTCCTAATTAGAATTTTGTTGAGTAAGTTTCTCTGTAATTTCTGAAATTGTCGAGGAAAAATTTTTTTTGTAAAGTTAATAATTACCTTGGGCATATTGAAAATGCAGTTTTTTTTTTCTAAACTAAAACCCAGCACAGAATGTAACTAATATTGATAATTTTGAAGCTCACAGCTTACATCGTATGTTCTTTCTTTCAGTTGACATTATTATCACTATCATATGTAGTATATTATGTTGTTGAGCCTAAATGAACAATCAAACTCACACGAGCTACAACATTTGGCTGTGTTGGTATTATAAGTGTAACACTCATGTCTTTAGGGACCTAATAATCTCAACCTGACTTATATACATAATACTAATGTTCAGTATCAACTTACGGGGGTAAAAATGGAGTTCTTTGTACCAGCTGTCATAGCAGGATCTTGGTCTGTCTCTTGAGTGACACTTGTGGAAAATACAAAATTGTTATGTGAAATTTCTGAGAATTGTGTTATTGGTGATTTAAGAATACAGATGTGAGAATATGGGACCTGTGTTTGCCATTTAATTACAAGTTGATCGTTATAAAAAAATAGTTATCTTATAGAATATAATGTGATTTACTGTTATATGGATGCTTGAAGTGAGTTGTGTACAGGAGTCCTGTGGAATGGGATGATAGTTGGTTTAGAGGTAAAGTTAGAGGTAAAGTAAGAAGAATTTCAAGTATAGAAGGAACATATTAATTGTTACATTTGCAGTGCCTTGTGTATGTTGTTACACCTGATGTGTACTTGTTGTTCTATTTTTTTGCAACATTGCACATTCTGATAATTTGAGTCCATTGTTTGTGCAAGAAGTTAAGAGCAGCTGCACTTTGGTGATGAATGAATCGGTACAAGATGTCGTGTACCCACTGTCCTAGGGCCTAACAGCACTGGGTGGTGAAGATGGCCAGTGACTGAAAAATTTGGAAAAGATTCTGCTCATGACATGGTGCCTAGACTCTTGAAAATAACTTGAATATTTTGTAAAACTTCTCCTAATATAGCACAGATTATTTTCAGGGGTAAAATATCAACATCGTTGAATTATCGGTTTTGCTCCGAGCGCGTTTAAATTGATTATTCCTCAGACCTAACCACCACGCATCGACTGCAAGATGTATTGAAAATCAAATGATCTTTGTTAGAGAAATGTTCTGAAAAACATTGCACTATAAATGTGATGTATAAAATTTGAAACAATAAGTACTCTATTTGAGAGCTTTTACTGCATTTGATATTAAAATTAATTGGTACTAACTTAATTTTGGTACAGGTGTATTATACATATTCATGCATCAAAATGATGGATAAGATATTAATGGTTGTGTGCTGTGGGGTTGTTGCTTTTGCTCTACAGTGTGTAGCAGGATGTGTTCAGTGATATTATGTAGAGATTTACTGTTTTTTTTTACCGGTTTCTTTGCACTCCTGTAATTACTTCACATAATGACAAACCTTTAATGCACTACGTTATCACTAAATTTTAGTTATAAGTTCTTTCCAGCCAAATAATTGTTTTCCCTTCATCATTATCTGTGATATAACCTGTAAGCGGGTGTCAAGCACAATGAAATCTGAAACTCAGAAGAAGATAAGCTAGCATTTTGCTCCCTTAACAAAGCTTGTACGCCTTATAGTATGTAGCACGCAATACGTTGGCGACGAGATCAAAGTTGTGATGTAAATACAGCAGAGGGCTAAACCCTTGTGTTAGTGAAGTAATTGCATGTTTTGGGTGTAAATTACAACCTCTGCTAAAATACTCACAACCTCTCTCTCTAAAACATATTTGTCTGTAATAGAATGCTAGCTGTATATTATATTGAAAATGGGTATATACTAATAAAATATTACAAATATTCAGATATTCACAATTCAAATAGTTATATTATTTAAATTGTTATACTTAAGAGTTCCGTAAATGTAATAGTCGAAGATGTATTATCATTTTGATATTGACTTAATATAATGACAATGTATTTCTTGTGTTTGTATGAATATTTGATTATAACAGGTTCAAGCAATTGTTGACCACCATCACCGACCGGTGAGCACTCGGCCAGCAAGGTGCGCTTCAAGGAGGATGAGCCCGCCCTCGACTCTGATGCAGAGGCAGAGATGGTATGCTTATCTGGTTTATGTAGATTTTTATGTGTACAATGTTATAAGTGTATATACTTACATGTTTGCATTTTTTGCATACACTGCTGGACTGTATCTGTATTATACTGAGGACAGAACTCATGAGAGCTCCAGATGGATAAATTCTAATCAAATGTGATGAAGAAAATGACCTTGTGGTAATCCAGCCATCCTGATGTTTAGGTAGTACTTATAGTATCCAGCCCATCCTCCTGTTATGGTAGTACTTCTAGTATCCAGCCCATCCTCCTGTTTAGGTAGTACTTAGAGTAACGGGAGAGGACCATTGTACGTGTATTGACGTAAAAGGCAATTAGAAAGTAGAAATTGGGACTGTTGAATTGGACAAACTGGAAAAGTTTTGTACTTTTTTGGTGCACAGAAAACTTGACCTGACCTAACCTTCCTAGACCTACTATAGTACATATAGGTGTTATACTAGGCCTAGGAATATTTAAGTTTAGCTTTAGCTGTTTTGGACTCGATAGAATTTGTTACTACTGTGTTCACTTTATAGTCTAATTGTCCATCATGTCTCGGTACTTTTTTGTAACTATGTACAATCTAACAGGAGGATAGGGTTCGGTAATCATACAACCAATCCTCTTTCAAAAGACATTGTATTTTGACATAAAAACTCCGTCAAAGTAAGATGTACTAAAAGTCAGAGCGGCTAACAAAATTGATGTGAATCTATTCGTGGGACCCTCAGTTAGGTTAGGTTTGGGCAATTAAGTGCATAATTTTACTGATGTGAACGCTCTAGACGATGGGTTGAATCATAAGCAATACTGTACTTTAACCACCAGAAAACCACATAAATGATTGAGAGCCCAGTGCATTTTAGGAAACTTTTAGAGAAAGGACATGGACGTGGTGGAACTGACTTTGTTAGTTTATTAGGTGTCAGTTGTTTCTGGTCCCCAAGAGGGTCTTGTTGGACCTATAGTACATCCTCGATCTTTTGGTTCTGAACCGCTACAATCCCTGTCCAACTTTCCGCATAACCACTATTTCCCAAGTTGTGCCTGGTTCTTCATCTGGGGTTTGGTCTTCAGTTTGGTTCAAGCAGTATTATCTTTTCTTATGTGGTTGTTTTTTCATTGTCATCTTGTGCATAATACTGTTGCCCCTCTTATTGTGTAGTGCTGGCAGAGCTGCTGCTGTTGGTTTTTCAACATAGTTAAGTGTAATGGCTAATCAAATAAATTTAAGCACATTTAAATATTTGCAATTTCTAAATATATTTAGAAATAAACATATTTCTATTTATTCTACCTAGTAAAAATTTACCTGCCAAGTAAATTTCTGTAGCTCTGTTCCACAAGTTGTCTTGAGCTTTTTTTTTTTTTTTTTTTTTTTTTTTTTTTTTTTTTTTTTTTTACCCTCCGGCCCAATCATGCTTCTCCTGAGCCATCATGGTCCTTGGACAGGATCCTCGATCATTTCGCCTTCCCTAGGTTCACGTCTGGCTCTTTGGTCCAGTAAAGGCAATGTTTTTACTGGCTGTTGCTTCCATTTTTAGGGTTGTAGCTTCATTGACTTCTCCATAGGTGTGGTGGCTCTGCTCTTTTGGCCCTAGTATGCATTTGTTCAGTGACAGTTTTTCTATCTAAAAAACCCCCCTAGATCCTTTCTTTATCAGAATTCTTTAAAGATTTCTCACATAATTTATAGGTTGTGTGGGGTCTATGTTCACCAATTCCACATTCCATAACATGGCATTTATTCACATTAAATTCCATTTGCCAAGTGTTGCTCCATATACTTATTTGTCCAGGGTCTTCTTGAAGGGCATGACAATCATCTAGTTTTCTTATCTTCCCTATTAACTTGCATCATCAGCAAACATGTTCATGTAATTCTGTATCCCTCTGTAGATCGTTTATGTAGACAATGAACATTACCGGTGCAAGAACTGAACCCTGTGGTACTCCACTCGTGACATTCCTCCAATCCGATACCTTGCCTCTGATTACGGCCCTCATTTTTCTGTCAGTTAGGAAATTTTTCATCCATGTTAGTAGCTTACACCCGTCACCCCTCCAATATTTCCAGTTTCCAGAACAACCTCTTATGGGGAACTCTGTCGAAAGCCTTTTTTAGGTCCAGATAGATGCAGTCAACCCACCCATCTCTTTCCTGTAAAATCTCTGTTGCTCGATCATAAAACTGAGTAAGTTCGTTACACAGGATCTTCCAGATCGAAAACCATACTGTCGTCTGATATTATATCATTTCTCTCCAGGTGTTCTACCCATTTAGTTTTAATTATTTTTTCCAATATTTTGACTATTACACTTGTCAATGATACAGGTCTATAATTAAGGGGGTCTTCCCTGCTTCCACTTTTGTAGATTGGAACTATGTTAGCCTTTTTCCACACATCAGCTACAACTCCTGTAAACAGGGATGCCTGAAAAATCAGCTGAAGTGGAATGCTGAGCTCAGGTGCACACTCTCTCAGAACCCATGGTGAAACTCCATCTGGACCAACTGCCTTGTTCTTACTTAGCTCCTTGAGCATTTTTTCCACTTCGTCTCTAGTCACCTCTATGTGCTCTATGTTTTCTCTGGAATTCTTATTGTGTCTGGTTCCCTAAAGATTCATTTTGTACAAACACACTTTGGAACTTTTCGTTTAGTGTTTCACACATTTCCTTTTCATTTCCGTGAATCTATTTCCCATTATCAACCTCTGAATATTATCCTTTACCTGCAATTTGTTGTTTATGAATTTGTAGAATAGACCTGGTTCTGTTTTACATTTGTCTGCAATCCCTTTTCAAATTTCTTTCTGCCTCTCTCCTCACTGCTGTGTAGTTGTTTCTTGCATCTTTGTATCGTTTGTATGTTTGGGGGGTTGGCCTCTTCCTGTATTGATTCCATTTTTGTGTCTTTTGGTCTCTGGCCCTCTCGCAATTCTATTGAACCAATCCTGTTTCCTAGTTCTGCATCTCTGTTTTGGTATAAATTTGTTTGTGCCTTTATCATATATTTCACAAACTTGACATACATCTCATTCACTTCCTTGCCTAGCAACAAGTCTGTCCAATTATACTCACTAAAAATTTCTAAGGTTGCCATAATGTCCTCTCTTGAAGTCAGGTTTTTCAACTGCCTCATCCTCCTTATTTTCTTCCAGATTATAAACATTGCATACTTTATTCCCAAAAAGACATGGTCACTTTTACCCAAGGGAGGAAGGTACTGAATGTCAAATACTTCTTCCTCCTTCCTGGTAAATATCAAATCTAGCATGGAGGGAACGTCCCCTTCCCTCATCCTCGTAGCTTGTTTAACATGTTGATACAAGAATGTTTCCAGGATGAGGTCTACAAATTTACAGGTCCAAAAATCTTCTGTTTTAGCTTCATATGCTTCCCAGTCTATGGATTTCAAGTTGAAGTCACCAACTATCAACAGTCGTGACCTATTGTTATCCGCTCTCGCTATAATCTCTCTCATTATTGTTATAAGACCTTCTCGTTTACTATCTAGCTCCTCCTTTGACCATGTGCTGCTTGGTGGTGGACTATATGCATTTATGACCATTAGTTTATCATCTTCATGGCAGATCTCTAGTGCTATTATGTCAACCTCTTGTGGATTGGCAGTCATTATTTCCTTCACCTTTATGTGTTCTTTCACCAGCACAGCAACGCCACCGCCTTTCCTAATTTTCCTGTCCCTTCTCCAAATTGAGTAGCCCCTTGGGAATATGACCTCATTTAAAATATCATCTTCAAGTTTTGTCTCCGTGAGTGCAACAATGTCTGGTGTCTGCATCTGTATTACATCACTTAACTCCAATATCTTCGATCTTACTCCATCTATGTTGGTGTATGCAATCTTCAGGAACTTGTTCCCCCTCTCCTTATTCTTCACTCCCCCTCTCTCTATTGATTGTGTTGGTTTGCCTTTATGTACCACTTTACTGGTCTGCCTACCCCTAACACTTTGTAGAAAAAAGATTTGATTTCTTCTTCATTCCTGCTCTCATTTAAACGTTTTGCCTCAGCGAGGTTCAGTTTCAGCTTCTCTCTGTCTTCTCTTGAAAGATCTCGTCTTAATGACCACATTTTCCCATCCTCATCACTTTGTAACTTTCTAGCATTCCTTAGTACTTCTTCCATCTGCTTGGCACCGTTTAGGGTGATCCTCAAAGGTCGATCTTTCCCTTTTACATATCTGCCTATTCTCCTGTAGTCGCACACATTCTCTTTGGTTGTAAGACCTTCCACGAGGCCAACAATTTTATCTACTACTTTTGCTTCTTCTACAGCTCTTTCTACAGTGTGTGTGTGTGTGTGTGTGTGTGTGTGTGTGTGTGTGTGTGTGTGTGTGTGTGTGTGTGTGTGTGTGTGTGTGCAATGCCTAAGACTTCACAAAGGGAGAAGTGGGTAAAAAGATTACCTTTATTTACCTTTCTTAAGGTCTCAAGTAGGTGTAATGTAAGGCAGTTCATTGTCTCTCCTATTTGTTAAGTGTTACATACTGCACTCACATGGCATATCTCTACCAATATTATTTATCTTTTTTTTTTTAAATATACTGTCTATATTTTATTGTCTTTATACATAATTAAAGAGCCAAGATGAGTTTACAGTAGTTTACATTATAATGCACAGCACTGCATGACTAGCTGATGCCATCTCCGAGTACAGTACTCATTTTACTGGTATACTATACTATATTGTCAGGGATAGGAAGTCCCATGGGCTTATCCCTTGTGTGCAGTAAGGCTGTACACCAATCCAGTTGCTGGCACAACCCAGTGGTATTTAACCAACCTGAGTGACAGGCACATCATCAACCATGATACGCTCTATGCGTATGAGGATAACAAATCAGATAATGGATAAGTTGCTATACTTACAGCTATCACTCTGAAAAAGACTTGTCATATTTTGTTATGCTTAAAAGATAATATCCTTGGATATTTGAAAGAATTACTCTCAGAAAATGCCAATGTAGAAATGCCAATAGCATTATATAGTACTATATTAGGGTTCCAGTACGCTAGAATTTTGTACTTGGCGGACAGGAAGTACCCAGTACAGTATATTCATAATAATAATAATGTAGTTTATAAGATATACAAAGAAATATGTCAAAGTTACTTATTAGGTACAACAAATTCCATATTATATAAAACCACTAATTATGCACAACATTTTTGGCCCAAATTATTTAATGAATTTATTTTAACATTTCTTGGTTAAGGAACTTTGAGCATTGCTGCCAGAAATAGCAGCAGTCTTTTGGGATAATAATTAATATTCAAGTTATTGTTTTCTTTAGTTTCTTCACAATAGAATGGACACCTTTTACATTTGTTTGGTCCCATTCTCTAAAAAGTCAATCAGAAGATTGTAGTTTCAGTGTTAATCACTCCTATACAATGCATATCTCATATGTAAAGTTCATATTAATATTTTTAATCTTTTATGTAAGGCATGATATTTTTACAGCTAAGAAATTATTGGCAATTCAGTATTGTTAAATAATTATCAGTTGTATATTTTCAGTAGTATGAATTATCTGAGTTAGTATAATTTGTGAAATGTTAGTTCAAACCTCATTCTGTATAAAGCAGAATAAGCGCAGGTGTTGATAGACGTTTAAGTACTCCAAGTTTGTAAAAGTAAGATATTGTACATACAAGAGCATATTACTAATGTGCATGGCTTCTTGAGTGCTTTCAGGAGAGGCTTGTAAGACAATATTTACTGTACAAGTGTATAACAGAGAACACACTCACATATCAACCAGTTTACAAGATTAGGATATCTTTACACCCTTTTATTGATACCTGTAGCAAATCTTCAGTAATAAGGGAATATTTTGTTTTAGATGAAATGCTATTGACTGGTATGACCTATCCACCAAGTATTACAAATTCTCTAAGCAATTATAGATATATAATTATTATAAATTGTATTCGTCAAATTATGGTTTTTCATCTCTTAAGTCAAAATATCTTAGATGATCTTTCCTTGACTTAAGGATGTGTGTGTTTCTTCACATTTGTTATTGATCCTCTATCTCAATTTACCATGTCTTATGCTATCACTCTTCCCTCCTGTCATGCGGCCTTAATAGTCGGAACTAGGGTTTGAGGCTGCCAATATTGAGGACAAACTTCCCCTGGTGTGTGATACTTTTGATTATGTATGCCTTTACCGTGGTTTGTCTTCCACAAGCCGTTCACTTGGTTTAGGTAGCGCATGCTAACACGAGAATATGCATGTACAATTTTGAAATTTAGTGGCCCTTTTTGGATTGCACCATGTTAAGATTGTGCAGCAAGTAGATTAGATCATTAACAAAACACTAAAGTAAAATAGATTTGAAGATCTAAGCCAGAAGTTTTTTCAACCCATTGGACCTAATCCTGATCATTGTTTTGTTATATTTAGATGCATACACTTGCACTCAAGCTTGGCACAAGAATACACATACACTAACACAGATGGAGCGAGTTTATAACGCTAGAGTCGAGTGATATAATACAGTAGAAAGTAAGAGATATTGTTGCATTGTAAGTAACAAAACTAGAGGAGAGAATTCTGAAGGACGTGCTATTTCCAAAAAGTTATTCAACTTGGAGATGAAGTAGAAACAACAGAAAAGGTAGAGGGGTCAAAGTGCAGATGAAAAAACACTTAAGCATACAGTATATGAATTTAATATTCGATAATTAATGATAAGTGAATATTGTGGCACTGATGTTCGAAAACCAGACACACGGTTTAATAATCCTAAATACCTACAGCCCACCAACAAGTAGCACATGAACAAGAGAAACAAAACAACAAACTTATTAATAATAACTTGAATGACTGGTAATGATCATGACTGTTAACATAATGAGATGGTCAAGGCAAATTAAAATGTTGGTACGGGTAATTTTAATAAAAAATCAATAGATTGGAAGTTTGAGGCAAAAATAGAAAAAGTATAATAAAAGTTTATTAGATTTAATGAACAGGTAAATTTGTGAATCATTATCCTGAAGACATTTATGTACAAACACATTAAACAGGCCACGAGAGTAAGGAAACAGGAAATTTTACCTACTGTACCTGCCTTCATTTGGTGATTGTGTCTTGTTTTAAAATGAATACAACATTTATTAGGAGAGAAGAGATTGGTTAAAGGAAGATATTGAAGAAACTTAACTTGAAATTATTGTGTTGATGAATTACACGAGGTGTGTAATGGATATAATTGCTAAGATTTGTTGTTATAGAAAATTGTTGTCAGCAGAAAGAGCTAAGCTAGTATGACTAAATACAAATTTGGGTGCTCTCTTTAAACAGTACTGTACTCTATATATCACAAAATTTCACCAACATTTGTTTTACATAATCTTTGTTTGAAGATTGTGTTTAGTAAATACAGTATACATGAAATTTTATGGAATATACTGTATAACTAAAGCACCCAATTTTTCCTTACCAAAACATCACATACAATTTGGCAAAACTGGACTGGTTCAACAAATATTGTGAGGGCTGGAGATTTAAGAAAGGGAGAAATGAAACCAAACAGAAAGTTACCAGACCCACTATGATGCAGAGAATAAGTCACAATGTCATGGCTGGAAACAAATAACCCGATCACACAAGTGAAATGAAATGACAGTGATGATGTTTCGGTCCATCCTGGACCCTTATTGCTTCCTGGATCCTAATCATCATAACTGGAACACATTGTTATAACCTATTATATATATAAACAAGAATGAAATCATTACAAGGTAGTGAGAAGGAAGGAGAAAAGAAACTTTGAGAAAAGGAATACAGACAAATGCAAAGTGGAACTCTGCCTTTTTCTGTAAATTTATTGAAAGAAAACTGCAAAAATTTAAATTCGGAGATAATGTGGGGATAACAAATTCATAGAGACAGAAGAAAAATTTGCAAAACTAAATAAAAATGTAAAAAGAGTATTCATATAATGTGAGTATTTTACAGAACTGGACACATTTTGGACTTATATAGTATTACACACTGTAGATTACCTAGATTACCAACAAATTTCAGTACACTACCTTATGTGAAAAAGGTCTTCCTGATGGGATACAGTCACGTGTACATGTTTTTGGACGATGCTAAGCTACTGGAGTGACTAAAAGACTTTGACAGCTATCATGACCTTCAAATTGACCTAGACAAAATAATTTCATAAAAAAATGCATGTGAATAAAGTTGTGGTACAAATGCCATGTAATACAATGCATAATAAATAAAACCAGGCCACATTCAACTTATAAGTTATGCGAAAACACTAAAGAACTAGAGGAAGGAGAGAGATTTAAGGGGGGTCCTTGAGTCTGTGCCTCCAAAAATATGTAGGGAAAATTTAACAGATGGTGCAAAGACATACTACTAAATGGCTTCTAGAAGTGAAAGGCAAGAGCTATAAGGAAAGGCTGGAGGCATTAAATATTCCAAAGCTAGAAAGTAAAGAGCTAATTTGATTACATATAAAATACAACTTCAAGAACAAGAGCTCATAGATTCAGTCTAAGAAAACAAAGGTATAAAAAAATAGACATTATCTTTTTTTTTTTTTTAAGAGAATTGTGCATGTGGTGGATGCCAAAATCACCCAACAGTTTCAAAGCATCATGTGACCAAGATTACGAGAAAAATGGGACATCATGAACATAGCTCTCATCCTGTAGCAACTCCTAAATAATTACACTTGAGTAATTACACACACAAACATTTACATAGACTGCACAATTATATTTATACATATGCACATGCAGCAAAAGCTAAAACACCAATCACTTTCTTGGAAAAGTGGTAGATAGTTTTGAAAATGGTTGGTTGACACAGTCCATGGATTAAGTGTAGGCTGTACACTCAAACCTGAAGGCTGTGACTGACAAGATCATAGGTTGTGCGTGTTGCCACTGTGTCTGCTTGTTGTCTTATTGCACCTCCTTACTCCTACTACAACAGTAGCTCACCTCGGCAGATGGGTTAGCTGGTGTTTCACGTCTCGCACGGAGACATTTTCAATAATACGTGTAGCTCATAAGGAACAAACGCCACATGCTGCCCAAGAAGAAACTGTTTAATATGCTTATATGTTGAAGTGTGTAAGGTTTTGTTTAATGTATGCTTAACTTTATGATTAACAAAATTATATTTGTATTGTGTAAACTATCAGCAATGTCTTTGTCTTCGTCTCCTTTTTTTTCTCTCTTCTTTTCCTCTCTCCTTTCCTCTAACCTTTTTTTTGTTTTCTCACACCGAGA
>WNGS01021324.1:1602695-1614818 GCA_020271785.1 Procambarus virginalis | reverse complement strand
ACGGCTATGGTGAGCTCGTAGTGCCTTTTTTTCCCAAACACGAGGATTCATCAGTTTTATCGTACTGCGTATTCAATATTTGTAATTTTTTATATATAAGGTAATATTTAATACCAGATAGGCTGAATAGAGAGACCTAACTTAGCTGGTAGGGTTCTGTTGCAGTACATGGATGAAACATGTATAGAAGTTCGATTCGAACAGCGGATGTCAACATGAGGCCAGATTCACGAAGCAGTTACGCAAGTACTTACGAACGTGTACATCTTTCCTCAATCTTTGACAGGTTTGATTGCATTTATTAAACGGTTTTCAAACATGAAAACTTGCCAATCAACTGTTGTTATTGTTATAAAGAGCCTTCTGGTGCTTCGGAGCTCATTAACTGTTTTAATAATTGTAAACAAAGCCGCCAAAGATTGAGAAAAGATGTACAGGTTCGTAAGTACTTGTGTAACTGCTTCGTGAATCTGGCCCCAGGTCGTCTGCTCATCTTCGAGGGGTACAAGACTATCTTTAATACAGAATACATTACAATTTATGACCGTGTCTTTGGGTTGGGCAACACTTAAAATAAATGCCGTAAGTGACAATGTTTGTTCACGGTCATATGTTCTAATTGCAGACGGTGCCGACGACAAGCCGTTTATGGTAGATATGAAAGAGATGAGTGGCTACGAGAAGAACCTCTATCTCTACTCGGTAAGTGAACCTCTTGTATCTCCTCTAAGTAAACCACTCTATCTGCTCTAATTGACCCTCTTATCTGCTCTAATTGACCCTCTTATCTGCTCTAATTGACCCTCTTATCTGCTCTAATTGACCCTCTTATCTGCTCTAATTGACCCTCTTATCTGCTCTAATTGAACCATTTATCTTTATTCTCTAATAAAACTACTTATATCTACTAAGTGAACCACTTTACTCTGTAAGTTAATCACTTATGTCTACTCAATTACTGGACCTTTTATATCATCTCTGTAAATTAACCTCTTATCTCTACTCTGTAAGTGAACTAGTTATCATTGTAAGTTAACCCATCTACACTCTGTAAGTGAACATTCAGGGTAAAAATATAGGAACCTGAAATACTTTTACTTTCGTGCAAAATCTAGGTCAAAAGCTACTTAGCATTGAACCTCTGCGCCAAGGAGCTGGAACCTTCATAGATGACCAAGAAATGAGCTAAACACTGAGGCAACAGTACCATTCCGTCTTCATTGATCTCCCTAAACACACTGAGAATTGATAACCCACACGAATGCTTCATGAACGCGAAACCAAACCATATATCAGAAGTCACCATAGAAGTCACTGGACTTTGAAACGGGATTGCCAGAATGGGTATTGCTGAAAGTAGCGAGCTTAAGGGCTAAAATGTCGCGAATTTATAATATACATAGCCCAATTTTGTTAATAATTGATATGCTTTTCAGAGTAAATAGGCCAGCTTATTTGAAAAGTAGACCAAAATAGTAGCAAGTAGCGACATACATACCTGTTTTTCAGTTCGGCTCCTTTGCCTAATTGCCAGGTTGCCCAATCCGGCAAACCTGCTTTGAAGTAGCCATGCACAGCATGACCATACTGTCAATGAGGGCATAGGCAGGACATATATGAGGTAAGATATATATATATATATATATATATATATATATATATATATATATATATATATATATAATGAAGAGGACAGTATGTCCGCATATGCCAGCTCCTTGTCCTCATATCACAGCTCCTTGTCCTCGTATCCCAGATCCTTGTCCTCGTATCCCAGCTCCTTGTCCTCGTATCCCAGCTCCTTGTCCTCGTATCCCAGCTCCTTGTCCTCATATCCCAGTTCCTTGTACTCAATCCCCAGCTCCTTGTCCTCGTATCCCAGCTCCTTGTCCTCATTCCCCAGCTCATTGTCCTCATATCCCAGCTCCTTGTCCTCGTACCCCAGCTCCTTGTCCTCATATCCCAGCTCCTTGTCCTCATTCCCCAGCTCCTTGTCCTCATATCCCAGCTCCTTGTCCTCATTCCCCAGCTCCTTGTCCTCATATCCCAGCTCCTTGTCTTCATATCCCAGCTCCTTGTCCTCATATCCCAGCTCCTTGTCCTCGTATACCTTTCAAGTGCTATATAGTGAGAGTGGCTCAGCGCTCTCTCCAGACAATGGCCTTAGGTAACGTGTAACATTACTTGTTGTACCCGGACAGGAGGAGATGGCAGATCGACCAAGAGTCTCTATGATGATCAACTCGCTGGCCAACTACAATGCCACTATTCCCTCGGCCGAGGAGAGCGACGCTAAGGCTTCTCAACCCCGGGCCAAGTTGGGCACGGTGATGGGGGTATTCTTGCCCTGCATCCAGAACATCTTCGGGGTCATCCTCTTCATTCGTATGCCCTGGATTGTGGGCACGGCGGGTGGGGCGCTCGCCTTCACTATCGTATTAATGTGTTGCTGTACGGTCAGTGTCTCCTGCTAGACTGTCTCGACCCTTGCTTTACTGCCCCTTCATAGCTGCACCATAATCAGTCCTTTTTGTGTAGGCGATGAGTCACAACGTGGTTAAAGTATGTTGACCAGACCACACACTAGAAGGTGAAGGGACGACGACGTTTCGGCCCGTCCTGGACCATTCTCAAGTCAGTTGAGAATTGACTTGAGAATGGTCCAGGACGGACTGAAACGTCGTAGTCCCTTCACCTTCTTGTGTGTGGTCTGGTCAATATTCCTTTTTGTCCTCAAGGTTTATGCCTCCAATAATATTGTTTCTAGTAGAAGTTATATATTTAGCAAACATTAGAACTGATATTTAATTATGTACAAGTATTATTATTATATAGGCTAAATTAGATTTAAATGATAAAATGTTGATACATAACAGTAATGTCACAGGTCAAGAATGTGTTCCAGATCAACAGCATAAATATGATACAGTTCCTGAGTAATCAGATGGTGCAGGTACTTGGGTAAGATTGATGGTGTTGATATGTTAACACCAATGTATTTATGCTCATGCAGTTGTATATTCTCCCTCCAATAGACCTTCTTAACTGGGATTTCCATGTCTGCCATCGCGACCAATGGCGTAGTGCCCGCTGGCGGCTCCTACTTTATGATCTCCCGCTCACTGGGGCCAGAGTTTGGTGGTGCTGTTGGCATACTCTTTTACACAGCAACTACCGTCGCGGCTGCCATGTACATCATTGGTGCTGTGGAAATATTTTTGGTAAGTAAGAGGACTTTATTAGTGCCAGGAATGTTGATGTCACATGATGTTATATATTCGAGGACAGGCAATCTATTAGACGTATCGTAGTCCCTCTATACGTGTATTAGTAGTGTATACCGTTGAAGGATGTCTGTATCCAGTATTGTTAGCACTGTGGCACTGTATGTTATAATATTAATGATTATACGAGAAGTATCACTTGTGTAAGAGCTTCATTATATAATTACTAAATTATTTACCCGAGGGCCATTAACCCTAGTGGCCTCGACAGGAACAGTTAGCCAGCAGCTTGTCGAAACTTAATGATCTTTTTCAGGAAGATTTTAAAACGTAACCCAGTTATGGCATTTACGGCTTCGGCGGGTAGGCGGGTCCATAGGTTTATAATTCTGTGGGTGAAAAGCAGCTGCTGGTCTCAGTCCTACACTGTGGCTCGAGCTTGAAACTGTTGCTCCTTGTTTGTGTTACATCTGACCTTCTGAAGAAATTGTCCAGATCAACATCCTCCAAATTCTTCAGTATTTTAAAGGTTTTGATGAGATCCGTCCAGTTATGCCTGGTTTGCAGTGTTGTTAGCCCTGTGGCCTTCATTAATTTGTCTTGTTGGGGAGAGGAAGTTTCTGAGCATGAGGCTTGTATAAAAGTTATTCCCAAGGTTGAACTACAGATCTTCCCCAAAGATGCAGGCGATGAGTCACAATAACGTGGCTAAAGTATGTTGACCAGACCACACACTAGGTGAAGGGACGACGACGTTTCGGTCCGTCCTGGACCATTCTCAAGTCAATTCCCCGAAGATGCAACCCCAAAATATAACTCCCAGATACCGATTTACTGTTAGATGAACATAACCATTAGGTGAAAAGAAATGTGCACAACCATTTCTGTCCTGCCCAGGAATTGAACCTGCGAGCCCTGATTGTGAGTTGAGAACAAAATCAACTGTGTTATGATTAATTCTCTGACTCTGTAGTTAATTTTTTTCACTTAAATTAAAATTGCTTTAAAGTTTTACTTGCATTCAGTTCATTATTCAAAATTTAAAAGTATTATAACTTGAGTTCAAAGATAGCAGTGAAGAAAATTGTAATGTGGTAAGTACTCTATAAATTGTCATCAGTACTGTACAAATTTTTACATGCAGACTTTCAGCTTCATGATTTGTTGTACTATTAGTTATATTGTACTTGACATATAGCATCTAATATTTTATCATTACAGACATACATGGCTCCAATGCTGTCTATATTGGGGACTTTAGTAAAGATCCGAGCATCATGTACAACAACTTCCGCGTGTATGGCACCGTCCTCCTGTGGCTCATGTGCGTCATTGTCAGCATCGGAGTGGCCTTCGTCAGTAAATTTGCGGCTCTGGCGTTGGCGTGTGTCATCGGCTCCATTATTGCCATCCTCGTTGGCATCTTTTATAACATCAATGGATCGGATAAGTTACAGTAAGTCTACAGAGTCCTGGGTGTTTGTTGGTCATGGGTTCAGTGTTGATATTTATTTAGCTTTAGCAGCCCAGCCTTATGCCTTAGGGCCTAGGCCTTCTGTATTACATATATCACTGTTGTAACCTATATGGTTTTCTGTTGTCAAAGACTGGAAGTCTGTAAGTAGGCTTATGGAGGTCCGCCTTGCCGACTAGTGTAATGTACTGACCTTCCCAAGGAAATTACGTCTATCTCTAATTTTATTTCTTGTTCAAGAAGGACTGTTTCATGTAATTTAATATTTACTGTAAATTTTGAATTTGCTTTAAGACTTGCTCTATGCGTGTTATTGGCTTTACAAGAATTTGGATGTAAATAATTACATGGTATAAAGTACTGATGTGACAGCAAGGCAAAAGGCTAGCTGTGCTACCTCATACTACTGTCAAAAGGATGACCACAGGAGCAACAGAAGGAAACTAGCCACCAGAGTACCACATAGCTACAAACTAGTCCAAAAATATTCTACACATGAAAACAGTCTCAAACCATCAAGAGAAGGCACTCCATTGACCTTTTGGCAGAACCTGAGACTCGGAAAAATGTGTGCACTCAATTGAAGAATGAATTATTCGTCCACAAACCATTCTGCCGTGTTCAGACGGGAAATGAGTGTGATTATCCGCCAGGGCATTCTACAAGCTCCAGCACAGAAACCCACATAGAGGACCAAATCCCAAAACACCAGAAGCTGAACAACTTACAGAGTCTGGCATGAAAGAGAGACCAACAGGAACCTATCGAATGGAGACCAGGAGCCACTGGAGTGCAAGCAGGACTGAAAAGCCCTGCAGAAGCTGAACATTACAAACCAAGCCACTGCCAGCTCACAATTTGTGAAATGCAGCCGTTGTAGATGAAATGGTCAACATCTGACTGGCTCAGTGAACGCTGGAGACAAAATACCTGCTGAAAGTCAAAGTGTCATTGAACATCCATGGGGAGGAGGTGTGGTGCCACAAAACCAAACACCAAAAAACTGGAAGATGAAAATGTAGGCTCCTCCACAGAGCCACCTGGATCTATATCCAAATGTTCCAGTAACTAGAAAGGGTAATCCCAGTCAAACCAGGTCCAACAAACCACATTCATGTACAAGTCAAGTTCAAACCACACAGACCAAGTTCATGCTGCTGCAAAAAGCGTTCTTGAGACAAATGATAAATCCGCAGGCTCCACCCATAGATGCGAGATACCAGTACAGGTGAGACACTAGCGGAAGGAGAGGGACACAGTTTCATCAACCCCTGCCAATCCCAGCCAGGCCTGCCCCTGCGATAGAGCTAAATGGTACTTCCTCCAGACAACAAGATATGCAAACTCCAGCCAGCAGACAAGCAGATTAACTGGGAGCTTAGTGAATTTTCAGCAGCCAAGGAGGAGAAACCACAACTTAATGTCTTTCTGGAGAATGTTCTGGGTGCCAGCATGTATCGTGAAGGTCCAAGGAGAGGACCAAATAAACCCGATGGGGCTTGGTCATGCTGAATGAAGGTCAGGAAATAAAAGGTTCTGCTCAGAGCCCAGGAAGAAGCAGGATTCCTATCCTATGGAGGAATTCAGCCCGGTCACACCCATGGCCAAGCTTGTGCAGGCGCAAATGAAGGTGGCCAAGCCCAGACTCGCAACATGGGTGGAGGCGGCTGAGCCTGGAACTGAGCACAGACCCTATGCTGGACAATGTTAACTTGTCTTAGCGATGAACTGGGCCTATTCAGGGCAATGCAGGACCAGACAAAGGCCCACGCCCTGTTTCGCCCTGCTTCACCCTGCCCTACCCCCTGCCTTGCCCCCCTCCTGCCTTGCCCCCCCCTGCCTTGCCCCCCCCCCTGCCTTGCCCCCCCCTGCCTTGCCCACCCCCAGCCCCCATGCCCCCCCCCCCCAGGTTTTTAGTGGTTTTTATAATCTTAACATAAATAACCCAAATAATTTCCCAAAATCTCTCACTCTACATTATTATTGTTTGTCTTTGAAGTAACTACTGTATAGTAATTGTATTGAAGCCCTTACTCTGTTTAATAAAATTTATGAATTTATTTGTTTTAGGATGTGTTTTTTAGGCGCTAGATTGCTTAGCCAAGTTGATAATTGCACCAAAGAAATTGGTGGAGACCTGTGGAATATTTACTGTCCAATGGAGAACAATACTGTTACTCTCAACATTTCTGAGTGTGATCCCTACTTCCAAACTCACAATGTCTCCATCCGGCCGGCTATTTTGGGACTCTCATCTGGCGTGTTTACTTGTAAGTTTATAATCATTGTTATGTTTTTGTTTAACTTAATTTGCAATTTAAATTTTTAAGATAATGAGGTCTTTTTTTTCTGTTACTTTGCATATTCTACTCGCAATTAATTAAGTGCTTATTTATAAATTTAGACTTTGTAGCATCTTGTCCTGTAAAGTATTACAGGTACTGGATTTTACACCTTCTTGTGTGGCCATAATAAATTTTGTTCTTAACATAATTAAATTTTCTGTTTATTTCTCTGAAAAGAACACCACTTCCAGAAAATTCATGCTTATCTCAAATTTTGTCTTACAGCCAATTTGGGTTCTCACTTCATGGAGAATGGGCAGATTGTGGCAGACACGAATAACCCTGATGACTACGAGTCTTTAAACAACCCAACCTACAATCAAATTATCATTGACATTACGACCTCCTTCACTGTGCTAGTTGGAATCTTTTTCCCGTCGTGCACAGGTTAGTGTCTCCGGAGGCTGGTAAGTTTCCAAGTTTCTCTCTCTCTGAGTTGCTCCCTGGTTAGCATCTCTTACAGTCAAAGTAGGTCAACACTGCATTAGTATAATGAACTTTCAAACTATCCCAGCATGGTCATACTGATGCTTTACAAACTGGTAATGTAAAGTATTGCATCAGGAATTATGGCTTCTGCTCCAGAAAGAATGACTATAATGGCTGGATCTATTGTTACAGGAATTATGGCCGGGAGCAACAGATCTGGAGATTTAGCCGATGCACAAAAGAGCATTCCCGTAGGAACACTGGCTGCGATTGTTGCAACGTCCACTGTGTATTTGAGTTATTTGCTCCTCTTTGCTGGAACATATGATGTTAATCTAATGAGAGATAAGTGAGTTTTGAACCGGAATAAACAAAACATGAATGATGCTTTTGTGTGTGACGATAATTGTTTGGTTTCTGTCAGAGTAATAGTTTTGCATTCAGCATTCCACTGATTTATGTTTAAATATACTGTATATGAAACTTTTTCATCTTAATATTAAACACTCATAGTATAATTAATAGCAGACTAAGTGTTCATAGACTGCATTCACATTGTTAAGCATACTGAAATATAGTGACCAAATATCCATATTGTTATTATTTTTGTATTCTCAGAGTTAAGTTATAATACAGGTAACATTCATTTATATTTTCCTTCAGATTTGGTTATAGTGTAGGGGGAAAACTGGCTATTGCATCAATTTCCTGGCCAAATGAATGGGTGATCCTAGTTGGGTCCCTGCTGTCTACTATTGGAGCTGGACTTCAATCACTCACAGGAGCTCCAAGATTGATGCAAGCCATTAGTAAAGATGGCATCATTCCATTTTGATTTCTGTGTGTAATGAGGTAAGGGCGAAAAGGGAGAAAGAACCAAATTGACATAGCTCGAGTGTATGGGGGAGTTGTGTAAAACCTGGTTTGAGATTCCACATCTTTGACGTTGCCGTTGACATAGCTCTGTCCAATCACATCTATAAGAAAGTTCCTAAGATTGCTGGAAATCTTATTCCAGACTTGTCGCCCATTCTTCATCTCTGTGATTCCGCTGTAGCAGATCTTGTATTGGACAGGAATGAACTGGGTTCGCACTTTTCACTCGTTAGCTCTGGTGCTCATCTCCCTCTTTCTTTTCTTTCGCATAGGCCCCTTCTTGAGTCTCACCCCATGGACTTTTGCACTTACCTCCGCCTCTCCTCTAATGATCTTTTCAATCTTTCTGAACGCCAGTTTGCCTTGTTCCTCTGCAAATCTATGACGGCTTGCTCAGACGGTATTCGCTATGCGATGAGCCGTTTATCCCTCTGTGGTCCTTCTAGTATTTATGCAGTAAATACTAAAAGACTCAAATATGTAAATGATATTTGGGGTTTTTCTTAGGTCCCCGGCGACTAGCTCCAGGCAGATCTTCCCATTGGGAAACCTGGTACTAGAGTTTTTCTCCAACAATTTTCGTCCCATTGCCCTGACAAGTTGATCATACAAATTCTTTGAGTGTATGATTAATGTGCATCTCATGTGGTTCCTGGAACAGCATTGTTACTTTTATTTCTTCCAATTTGTTTTTTGCAACGGGTAGCAGCACGACTGATATATTGGTAGACTTGGAGTTCTACATCTGTACCATCATTGCTGCGAATTCTTCCAGTGTGACGATTATTTTTGACATGGAGAAAGCTTATGATACGACCTGGAGATATTATATTTTAGCCCAAATGTAATCCTTTAGACTTCTGGCAATCTTCTGACTTTCCTCCAAAGCTTCGTCTCTTGTTCCTCATTTCAAGTCGGGGTCACTGCTGCCTTTTTATTTATTATTATTATTAATTTTTTTTTAACTTTTTCTGTGCGGAGCCCCGTCAGCTCCCTGAATCTATTCAAACTGACATGTGCAATATTAGTTTGAGGTCATCAGTCACGAGAGTTCTTTGTCAATTTGGATAGCTTCAGGGAGCCTCTAGGGCTCGCTCAGAAAATGACATTTTATTACATTCAACGCTGGTATTTTTGTTCAATAATACGAAAGTTTCCTTCAATATAGTGTTCTCAGCACTATTCAGTTTTTGGTTGCCTTGAATGGTTTCCCTTCCTCCCTTTTCCCTGGCATTACCTCAACCCATTATGTTGCCGATCTCACCATCTGCTGTCGTGGTGATAACCTCTCTACAAGCCCGTACTCTAAACTAAAGCCCAAAGTCCATTCCATCCACCCGCCAAACCTCCTGTTTATGAATGAAAACGGTTTACACATGACTCACAACTGATGACGTCTGAACACTTCCGGAACAAGTGCTTCACTTACGACTTTTGTTCGAATTACAGCGCTGTAAATGCTTCACCCACGTACTACAAATACAAATAATTGGCAACAGAACCTAAACACCTAACCTAGTCTAACCAGTGCCTAAATATGCACAATATGCTAATATATATAATGATAGAACTTTATCAAATATGAACTAATATCATTATATTAGCATATTGTGCATATTTAGGCACTGGTTAGACTAGGTCAGGTGTTTAGGTTCTGTTGCCAATTATTTGTATTTGTAGTACGTGGGTGAAGCATTTACAGCGTTGTGGTTTGAACAAAATTCGTCAGTGAAGCACATGTTCCGGAAGTGTTCGAACGTCAACAGTTGAATCGTGTGTAAACTGTTTTTCATTCATAAACGGAGTTTGGCGGGTGCATGGAATCAGTTTTGGGTCTTTGGAGTGAAGCAACCTGTCCTCCAAACACAACCCATCCTCGACTCAAGTCCATTACATTCAGCGGTCAACCCCACAGACGCATTCATAAATTTTAACATGCTGTTCATTCAAAACGGGAATTTTCTCAAGTATAAATTAATAAGATAATATATTAGCGTATTGTGTATATATAGGCATAGGATAGGTTAGGTTAGGTGTTTAGGTTCTGTTGGCGATTATTTGTATTTGTAGTACGTGGGTGAAGCATTTATAGCGTTGTGATTCGAACAAAATTCGTCAGTGAAGCACTTGATCCGGATATGTTCGAACGTCAGCAGTTGTGAGTCGTGTGTAAACCGCTTTTCATTCATAAACAGGGGGTTTGGCGGGTGCATGGAATCACTTTTGGATCTTTGTTTGGAGGACGGGCTGCCAAACAATGTCAACTGAGGCTCGGGATCAATAATGTGTCGTCCCGACTTCAAGTTCAACAGATCCAAGATTGTTATGACTTTCTATGAGGCATGTCGTGCCTTGTCCCATCATTGTCAGTACGGTAATCATCTTATGCATAGGGATACTACCAAACTCTTGTAGTTGATCTTTGACACCCATCTGTCTTGGTCACCCTATGTCGCTCACCTTAGAGTTGAATACTCTTGAGGCGCTTACCTTACTATAGGTATTGTCCCATACTTCCTGGAGGGCCGATAGGTACACATTCCTCTATTTGCACTCATCTCTTGTTCTTTCTAAACTTAATTATGGCTGTCCCACATAATCCTTACCTTGAGGATACCTTGAGGTGCTTCCGGGGCTTAGCGTCCCCGCGGCCCGGTCATTGACCAGGCCTCCTGGTTGCTGGACTGATCAAGAATGTAACAACTCTTGTATATATATAAAAAAAACAAAAAAAAACAGGCTGTTGGACGCGGCTGCTCGCAGCCTGACGTATGAGTCACAGCCTGGTTGATCAGGTATCCTTTGGAGGTGCTTATCCAGTTCTCTCTTGAACACTGTGAGGGGTTTGCCAGTTATGCCCCTTATGTGTAGAGGGAGCGTGTTGAACAGTCTCGCGCCCCTGATGTTGATAGAGTTCTCTCTTAGAGAGAACTGGGGCTTTTTCCTTGACCCTTCATCATCATGATGCCCTGAACCGTACTGGGGTACGCCTGGGCTCAGGTGCCTTCAGTTCATTCCCTGCCCAAAGCTTGCATGTTGAAATTTGTTATTCTGTCTACAGTATCATCGTGATTGGTACTGCTTTTGCTACAGCGCATGGTCCCTTCAACATCCCCACACCTGCTTGTGCCATTCTTTGACCACTGCTTCTCTGGAGGATCCTGCTACCTCTCGCTGCCTCCCTTTTCCTGTAAGAGTGGTCCTTTAGCAAGATTTTTTTCTTGTTTGTGCTTGCCGTCTTGATGCTTTGCACCATACTGGACTGCACCTCAGTTCTGGTGCCTTTCGTTCGACTCCCGTCCTTAGCTTGTATGTTGACACTGGCTTCCTATCTCTCCAGGACCGCCGTGATCGCTACTGTCTTCGCTATCTTGCGCGGTCCTTGCAACATCCTTCCTCTCGCCTCTGTCGTGCTTTGACTTTTACCCCTCCTGTAGTTCCTGTTCCTCTTCACCACCTCCCTCTTTCTGTCTGGTTATCTCGCTTACAGGATTCTCTTTCCGTTCGTGTTTCTACTGTTTCTCCTCGTGTTGTTCCTTCTTTGCCCCCGTGGAGAGTCCCCCTTCCGCAGTTTTGTACGTCCTTGACCCGCGTCACTAAAGCTTTTACCCCTCCTACGGTTCTAAAACGCCTTTTCCTTGAACACTTTTCTTCTCACTCCCGCTCCATTTCTGTCTTCACCGATGGGTCTAAGTCTGCGGACGGTGTTGGTCACTCTGTTGTTTTTCCTGATCGCACTTATATGTGTCGCTTACCTCCGGAGACTAACATCTTT
>WNGS01021324.1:1591577-1602595 GCA_020271785.1 Procambarus virginalis | reverse complement strand
AAATTAATATGAATTCTATACAGATAACATTTATTGTGTTTTGCACTAAATATAGGACAATCTACAAAGCTTTAGAACCAAGATATTAAATGAGGCTTTCAATAAAAAACTCAGTGTTGAATGTAATGAAATAAATTTCTAGTCGGACCCTCCTAGATAAAGAGAGCATTATCTCTCACCCTTCACACTATGGAGAGAATTAAAAGGCTTGGATTTAGCTGAAGACTTGGGGACAAAACTATTACATGAACTTTGAAGTGTAAGTCAGGGCAGTAAAAAATGTAATTATACCTTTCTTTGTTGATGACAGTCGAAACAGTCCATCTCGTGCACTGACCCATTATGAGCCTCATGGGATTCCTGAAAGACAACAATATGTTGTTATTATTAGTAGAAGGTGGTAAGGACTGTATATGTGGAATCATATATTATGCAGTGCAACCTCGATTGAACAGTCTAGTCAAACAAATTACTAGTTTGTATTAACAAATTTTGATCAAATTCTAAACTCTCCCTTTGGCTAACACTGTCCATCAACCTTAGAAAAGTCCGCAAAAGTAGGTGTGACCAGAGCAAGAGAGGCTTCAAACCCAATGCATGCCCCCAAAACCACTAAAACCCCACTCCATCCCAACTTCCAGGCCCCCCAAAAAGGATAGCTAACTTAACTGAACCCAAGTCAGGATAATTGATGTCTTGCTTGGCTTTAGGGCTTTAAAACAAGCTCATAATTGAGCTTGTTTTAAAGATTTTATGCACTGTACAGTTGTTTAATTTAGAATGAATTGGCTATTAACCTAAATGTGTTATGATGAACTGGTCCTGCAGAAGGCTCATGCAAACAATCCTCTCAAAAACAACAATTTTTAATTCCAGTCAACAATTTGAACTGAACATGAACATGTTAGACCAATGAAGAATTTCGTCAAGAGCAAGGTTTGTTCAAATGAGGCCCTAGTATACAGTACTTATATTCCCCAAATAATTTTATACCTTGAAAATCAATATTTTGAAACTTTTGTGATATATTGTGCTGGAATATGGTAGTTCTAAGTTTCGTAAAATAATAAGACAATGTTCAAATTACTCTTTTTAAAGTTCAATATAACTTACCGTCAAATTAAATCTAGACTGAACTGCGAGGCATCGTGTGCAATTGATTAGATTGTTTCTTTGAAGGAAATCCAGGGCATCATTGAACCCTTGTTGACACATCTTGTTAAGAACTTTAGGAGGGGGTGGGAACAGTATACGGGCAAAGCGATACAAATTTTCTTTACTGAGTTCAATACTTGTGTTAGCGAGGTTGATCTGCAGGAATAAGAATGACGTAAGTTCTCTTTCTTGAAAATTAAGGAACAAATTAATTAATTAAATTTATATAACATTTTATTAGATAATACTGTATCAAATATAAATGGCAAATATATATTATCATTCAGACGTGCTCATGAATCATTGTTAATATACTTCACAACTCTCAATGATTTAATTATTTTCAAAAACAAATAAAAGTAAGGCTGGAGTGACTACCAAGGCAACAGAAGACAACCAGTTAACTGGTCAAGTACACGTGCTACATGTAGCAACAGACACTAAGGAACGTAAGGAAGTTAACTGGTCAAGTATACGTGCTACATGTAGCAACAGACACTAAGGAACGTAAGGAAGTTAACTGGTCAAGTATACGTGCTACATGTAGCAACAGACACTAAGGAACGTAAGGAAGTTAACTGGTCAAGTACACGTGCTACAGTAGCAACAGACACTAAGGAACGTAAGGAAGTTAACTGGTCAAGTATACGTGCTACATGTAGCAACAGACACTAAGGAACGTAAGGAAGTTAAATGGTCAAGTACACGTGCTACAGTAGCAACAGACACTAAGGAACGTAAGGAAGTTAACTGGTCAAGTACACGTGCTACATGTAGCAACAGACACTAAGGAACGTAAGGAAGTTAACTGGTCAAGTACACGTGCTACATGTAGCAACAGACACTAAGGAACGTAAGGAAACAAATATTAGTCTTGTTAACTTATTACATATAATATATATATCATCAAACTGAACAAAACAATTACTATAGGTATAGCAAATTACTATACAGTACAGTTATAGAATAACAGAAATTATTAGAAGGCATAATATACTGGATAGGAAGAATTATTTAAATTATTTGTTTAAATGTCATTACACACATGAATTATAATAAAATTTTTGATAAAGAGTTCAGGCAAAAGCTATTATGAATAATCAGTAATACCAAGCAAGGCAAGAAACAATGCAGACAATAATAAGACAACAAAGCAAGCTGCACTTCAGAAGCGTCACGTTTAAGAACTTACGAGTGAACACACAAGACAAAACATTTAATATAATGTTCTATTATTATTATCCATGAGATGGTGGCTAGCAATTATATAACTAGGAGATGGATCAGCTAACACCTTCATGCCTATGTGACACCCATGAAAGGCTCAAGTTCTCCCTACCTTTCCCTATGTTAATTGACCCTATCCTTTACCTTTTCATTTGATTGCCCCCTTCACCTTGCCCCACACTTATTCTATTCTCACATGTGTATTTAACAAAAAGTGTGCATCAAAAATTCATTCCTTACCTAAAGATGTTCCAGAGAGGAACGAAACGCTGTAGAAAATAAATCCTTCAATAATTACTGTACTAGTGTTTCTTTACCATGAATTTTGGTAACTTGACTGCTCTTCTTAGCAATGCAGTCATATTTAACCAAATATGACTGCAAATATGACCAACACACACGCACACATACAGTATATTTATTTATTTATTTAGTTACTAGAAAGCCACTAACACTAATGGCCTCGATGCGAACAGGAAGCCAGCGGCTTGTCAAAGGTCCCCTTTTCGTTAGTTAATACATGACTCAAAAGGGCCTGGAATGGATTCAACTGGGTGAAGCTTACCAGGCAGCAAGCCAAGGAGCCTCCCAGAAAGTCTTGGCATTAGCATAGTACTGTAATGGAATAATAATGTGAAAATTTATAAACTATTTGCTTGCATAACTTAATGCACACCAGAAGGAAGCTTGATCAATTCTCTAAACTCTCCACTTTTAATACAGGACACAGTTCATCTGTCTTTCATAATAACTAACAATTGAACTTAATATAATCTACAATAACACTCAAAAATAATACTGTACAGAAATATGAAACAGTTTGTACAACAACATTACATTTAATACCAGCTAACTACTACGTAAAGTAGTGACTTAAGAACATGCTTTAGCATAGTGATGACACACACACTATCAAACTTCACACCACAAATACACAACAGACTGGCATGTTCTACATCGACCCCAGCAGAGAGTACCGTCATTAGTCCTGCTGTACTGTCCTTTGGGCAGATATCAGCCTCGCCGCAGAATGGTGCCACCGTGACTGTATTCTCGTCCATCTCGGGAAGGTTGTTGGAGAAGCCCCCATCAATATAACGTATACCTTGTACTTTTGGGCAAGCCCAGCCACTAAACCCAGGTATGAACGCCGAGCAAATCAGGCCTGTTAGTCATAGTTCTCTTGATCAATATACAGTGTTAACAGTCAGTTTAAGTGATATATACAGTGGTCCTTTGATTACCCAAGCAAATTCGGACCAAATCCCTCATTTGGTCATCCAAAAGATTGAGTAATCCCAAGATTTTCTAGTCTACTGTACCCCCAGGATATCCAACCACTCTGTATAATCCAGAGAACTTAACTGGACCCTGATCAATACATAGATTCAGAAATTGGGAGTTTACTTTATTTGTCCCATCAGAATTACACTGTACAGCACAGCACTTATTTTTTTCCTGCAGCTACAAGTCAGATAACCCTATTAGTGTTTTGTGCTTTTCTAGTTAAATGTCTATTGTCAGTCACCAATAATTGATTTGCTGACATTATTACTGTATTACAGTATTATTATTAAAAAGAATCTTAACTGCTTAACTTGTATACTGTACATAATATACCATTCTTTAAATGTGTTATATGAAAACATATATACCTGTATATTTGTCTAAATGCATGAGCCACAGAAGACAGCTGAGAAAATACTAGAATTGTTCAGCTAAAAATTACCCTGATGAAGTTGCACAGCAGAAATTGTACAGCTGAAATTATATAGCAGCACAGGACACTCATAGGAACTCAAGAAAAACCAACAACAGAGGATACCCCCTCCTCTTCTTTTGCAGTGTGGGTATTTTCCAGCTAGCACCATCTATTTCAGATCAGTCCAACAATGTATTTCACTGGTTTGATTTATGCTCTTCACATCTGGAGTTTCTATCACCATTTGAATGACCAGTAGGCAACTGCTTGTTGGTAGCCCACCCTCATCTTTCCTCTCAGTGGCAGTATGAAGCTGTCTGGTATTAGTTTTGTCACTATCTGCGTCTTCATTGCTTTTCTTCGGCTCCGGTCAGTGATGTCCTGTGTGTTTTGTCATAGTTGTTTATTGATTGGCATCTCATGCTTAATACTGTCACTATACTTCTTAATACTTATCGTTCAGTGTTGGCAGAGCAGCTATTGCTTGCGTTCAGATTCGACACCTCCAATGTGTCATTCTGCAAGTTGTCTCGTGTTGCTCCTGAGCCATCCTCGTCTCTTGACCGGATTTTGGTTTCTCTCACCTCACCTCGGTTCATGGTTTCCCTTTCATTAGTCTTTTTGATGGCTCTTGCCTTCGGCTGTAAATTTGGCGAGTTTCAGGTTCTTCTCTGGAGACAGGAGTTCTATTCTATTGGGCCTGGTGGCCAGTTTCTTCATTTGCAACATTCTCCTCCTTTTCTGGTGAAGAATGAATCTCCAAGCCCGGGATATCTTCTTTGTCTTAGTGCCTGCCACCTCTCCTACCACCAGCATTGACCATAATGAAACACCTCTTTCTGGTAGAGCCCTGGTGGCACCCTGGTAGCTCCCCGATTCCTGCCCTTCCCTCCAGGTCCATTGGTGGGCTGTTCATCAGCTCTAGAATTGGCTAGTCAGTGGAGTCGGCTGTGGATTGGGGCCAAGCTGCCTGGTGATAATAAATACTAATGAGTCTTGAGTTTGAGTGAATCCCTTGTTTTGTGCGAATCATTTGGCTGTTTTGAGGGTTAATAATCTGTGAACTCTTGAGCTGTCTTTAAAGTTTCACTAACTTTCTGGATGTTTTTTTAGTTGGGTGGCAAATTGTTACTCACTCCCTGCACCTTTGAAGGGGGAAGCCAGGTTTTGGCTCTGGTCCCTGGTAGGCCAAACAGAACTTCTGTGACTGATGTAATCTTTTAGAATGGAGCAATCTCATTAAGATATCTTATTGAGCCACTGGAACTCTACCAGATATAGATCTTTAATTACAGTCAGTGCTAGGCTTTTTCTTCATTGGGAAAAATTCTAATTACTGTACTGATTAAAGAATATTAGTCTTATATAGGCCAAGGTCCTAATACAGCTGTCAAGCATCTAGTGGACCACAAAATACATATTCTGTTGCTAAAATACAAATTCTGTAATAAAGTACTGTAGTCTATACCTTTCTTCATTAGGTATCATTTAAATCTGTAAACCATTTGCTAAATTTCTTGATAAATTCATATATGTTAGATTCTCATTTAGTATTAAGTATTTACCCCATCAAACCCATGAATAATTAAAAATTATTTTAGATTATGCCTGAAACACTTTACATGTTAGTGGCTTTATTAAATGCACATCCAGTGTAACAACTAATTTACTACCATATTATGTTCTGTATACTGTACTTTCTAAATCAAATTATTATTGTTAATATTACTATTCACTCGGCTACTGTACTTGGTGCTGCAATGCATTTCGCCTGGGGATTTACTGGCAGGTAACAGCTACTTTAACCAAATAAATTTTTTACAGAATTCATCAACTATACCGAGTATGAAATATATTCATGGTCTCGGGGGCAGATCTGGGAATGACCAGCAAAAGGGCTGACAGTGACAGTGAGGTCATCGAGGTGAGGCAGGTTATTGCTGCACACTCCATCTATATAGCGCACCCCATGGAAAGTTGGGGGAAGCCAGCCACTGATCCCTGGGATGAAGCACGAGCACATCACTGCCTGTATGTAAACACTGGCCATCATGCTTCAGGAAATGAAGTGGTCAGCAAGAAAAATGAATGCGACTTATCAATGTGTAAATCAAACAATTTGCGGGGAAGAAAACCATTACAGTATTTGTATGTCTGTCTAGTTATACTGGTATAATCTACAGTATACAGTACAGTATGTATTCTAGGCAAGTCACAATGAAGGGCAACATGTAAACACAAGTATGAGTGGAAAGGGGAGGTGTATATATAAGTGTGTACTTGGCAATTTGTGCGTGCAGGGTCACACTACCTCTTCCACCCCACTTTTCAGTCACATTGTTGAATGCAATGACTCCTAGTCCATCTCTACCATATCTACTTTCAAAATTATGAACGGAGTTGGCTTCTATAACCTGTTTGTTTAGTTCATTCCCCTCTTCTACCATTCTTGCTAAACAAAAATTTTCATCTGTTTGGCTTATCTGTGTCGGTCCTATCTTCTCATCACAAGAAAACATAAATCTGTTTGATAGATGCTAAGGTTAAACATTGAAGTTATAAATAGAGAAAGACAGAAGACCGTACTGCTCAGTATTAGGAATAAAACATATCAGTCATGCATGATCCAGCATGATGCACTCGATGAGTAATTTGGGAGCCATGCAAGTATGAAAATAACGAGAAAAAGTCTGTCAGATGCAAATAAAGTAATGGCAGAGTGAGAAAAACATGCTGAAACGGTGTTCTTCTCCAGAGGAGATAGATTTAAACCTGCATGAAGTTGACATGGGAATCTCTTGGACAGATATCAGACTCCCCACTGAACGGGCTAACAGTGATGGTGTTGTCATCCAGGATAGGTAGGTTATCACTGAAGCCGCCATCGATGTACCGAACTCCGCGGAATGAGATTGGGAGCCAACCGCTGAATCCAGGTATGAATGCCGAGCACAGAATGGCCTACCGACGGTACGAGGTATTGGGAAAATCAGTAATGAAAGAAATACAACTAGGAAAAGTATGTTGACACATGATGAACATATAATAATGTGTAAAACAAAAAATGCAGGTAAATATAAAGTTGTACTACAGGCTAATCAGAATAATGATGACCTAAACTGACTGAAGTATTATAGAACACTGGTTGATCATTATCTAAATTAAATAGCTTACCTGATGAAGAGAAACTTATTAATGAATTTATATACAGTATCTTGGAAACAATCAAATATACATTTAGAGAATCTTAATACAGTATCCTCAAGAAAGAGCCAACCCACCGAGATTTAAAAAAATTAATAAAAAATAAAGTGCTACAGTTTACACGATATGTTTGAAGAAACTTTTAAAATATAATATACAGTTTGGGGTCCTTCACAAACCACTAGCTTCCTGTCCTCTCCATACCTACTACACTGTCGCCACCAAGTTAGCAGTGGTAATCTAGTTAAAGTAAGCTCAATCCCCTCAAACACAGATGAATGTACAGTGTGCATGCATGTGCGAGGGAGCACGCACATGCACACACGAAAGTTTTCTTTTGTAAACAGAGTGGTAGATGGTTGGAACAAATGAGAAGGTGGTGGAGGTTAAAACCATCAGTAGTTTCAAAGTGTTATATGACAAAAAGTACTGTACTGGGAAGACATGACACCACGAGTGTAGCTCTCATCCTGTAACTACACTTATGTAATTACACATACATATTGGAGTAATATATATGGAGTAAGAAAGTACATAAGAGTAGATTAGCTGTATAGAGGTTCTGCAAATATAAGACTTCTTGGCAATATGGTTGTGTAAAAACCAGTAAAAGCTCTTGTTATTGGCTGGGCCTTCATGTAGTAAGTGGAAAAGTAGGTTTATCAATTTTTCTTCCCTGATTCCATGTATGACTGACTAACCATCCTGTGAGATGAGAATATTGGATGAACTTATAACCAGCTGTTTAGTCAGAGCTGGTTTGTTTTTGTATTAAGGCAGGTATTATCTCCCCCTTTCCATGTATGACTAACCATCCTTTGAGATGAGAATAATAGTTGAACCTATAGCTAGTTCTTGATCTACACTGTGTATTATCTCATGTAGAATAGGGTAGCAGCACATTGCGGTGTATACAGTACCTAATTTTGCTAATAAAAAAATGTTTATCAATAAAATTGGGTAAAAATTAAAAACTGACCTAGGCCAGGAATTACCTATCAGAATCTGTGATACAGTATTGACAACAAATTACATTGGCTTATTTTCCTTCAATATTACTACTGTATCTTAATCAAATGCATTCTGGAACTCGAACTAAATTTTTCCAGGCATAACTGGAACCCACATACAAATGTGTGTAAGAAATTGGTGGAATTGCTTTTTCTTACCCTCTAGTAATACAGTTGGCTTTGTTCTGGAATCACAACTGGGGATCCTGGGTTTGATTCCCGGGCAGGACCAGAACAGTTGGGCACATTTCTTTTCACTTAATGTTTTTGTTAACCTAGCAGATAATAAGTACCCAGGAGTTAAGCAGCTGATAAGGGGTTGGGTCCTGGGGGAGGGGGAGTAGTTCCACCCTGAGGGGGGGGGGACTTCAATACCAGCCTAACATACATATGTACACACACACTTTCTGTCCCCGACAAAACTATTTATTATTTAAATATTATAAAATTCTAGTACTGTATACAATTCTTGTTCTATTTATATATTCTCTTGTAAAATGGGACCAAACACCACTATTATTTTCCATAAATACTGACTTAACTGAAACATAAAAATACTGTATGTGGGGAAAATCTGTTTGAATAAAGTACACCATAACAAGATGTATATAAAAGATATAAACCTAACCCAACTTAATATAATTGTTTTCCAGAGTGATGTTACTGGCACCAAGCGTGGCGTGGTCCCGTACACGTCCCGGCCAAGTACTGTACCTGTATGAGATCTTCTTTGGTGTCAAACTGGGAGAGAAGGATGTTCTTGCCATCACTGATCCTGGTGACGGAGATGAACAGCTTCCCACTCACTATGAGGTGGGCATCATCAGGGAGAACCTGCCCAGACACTCATCTTACTCATCACCATCATTATATCTAAACATCAATTGGCTTGCGCATTACTCGTTAGTATCTTTCTCAACAAATAACAGATCAAATGCATCCAAAAGTTTTATGAGCAGACATATGACAAGGAACAAACAGGTTGAGTCATTACACTTGAGCCAATAATAGCTACAGCTACACAGGTCCTCCAGTGTTAGCTGTGGGAAATAATTATCGTTGTGTGAATGAATACTAAATACTTCATCTAATTACTCTATAAAATAAAACTTCTTAATAAGAGGTAAATTCTCTGCTGCTAAACTAATTAATAATTAATACGTAAATGTTAAGTGCGAAGTGAGCCAAGGCGACGGACGTAGCCTTGGACCACTACGTCACTCAACATTATAGTCATACACATTTACAATTATATCTTGACCGAAATAACATTAATTCATGTCGACAACTTGTATTCCATTAAATACAATTCTGACGCCTCTTATCATCACTAAATGAACGTACTTGAATGAGACAATATAATACATCTCAAAGGGATAGAGAAGCTTAGGCTATTTCTACCCCCCCCCCCCCCCGACAATCTAACCCTATCTACCTACCTTGAGGAGCTTCGGGGGATCACGAGCCCTGCGGCCCGGTCTCCGACCGGCCCAGTACCATTTTAATCAAATATCTGAGATTAAACTAACCCACAATATTGTATGTGGTGCCCAACAAGTTTAAAGTAATATACAGCCCAGTACTGAGCACACTAACAAAGAAGAAGTCACTCACGCTAAGAAGTCCCTCTCTGAGAAGCTTCTCTATATTGAAGGTGGGGCTGAAGGGGCCCAGGGTCCGTCTTCTGGCCTCAGTCGCGGTCTTTAATACTGACGATGTAATGGTACCTGCAGCAATAATAAAAATAAATAATAATAATAATAATAATAATAATAATAATAATAATAATAATAATAATAATAGTGTGGAGGTCTCCTGGCCAGCCATGCTGAAGGCAATGGCTCGTGTAGGACCCCATTACCGTACATATACAAATGTTCAATCATTTTAATTACAATAGCCTATATAGCCTGTTATCTATACCTTGAGGTTACCTTGAGGTGCTTCCGGGGCTCAGCGTCCCTGTAATGGTGTAAGCATTACAGGGAAGGTGCCCACACTCATCCAGTGGGTGGTGGTGGTGTAAGCATTACAGGGAAGGTGCCCACACTCATCCAGTGGGTGGTGGTGGTGTAAGCATTACAGGGAAGGTGCCCACACTCATCCTGTGGGTGGTGGTGGTGTAAGCATTACAGGGAAGGTGCCCACACTCATCCAGTGGGTGGTGGTGGAGTAAGCATTACAGGGAAGGTGCCCACACTCATCCAGTGGGTGGTGGTGGAGTAAGCATTACAGGGAAGGTGCCCACACTCATCCTGTGGGTGGTGGTGGAGTAAGCATTACAGGGAAGGTGCCCACACTCATCCTGTGGGTGGTGGTGGTGTAAGCATTACAGGGAAGGTGCCCACACTCATCCTGTGGGTGGTGGTGGTGTAAGCATTACAGGGGAGGTGCCCACACTCATCCTGTGGGTGGTGGCGGTAGAGTACATAAGTATTGGTAAACTTGTGTAGTTTACGGACAAGATAAGCGTAGGTGTAACACGTCAGTATACCTGACAAGAGAGTGCTGCGATTCAACCCATGTGTTATCTATACATTCATGATAGACGGCTCTTTTATCTGTATTAGTGACAACTACGATAAACTACGATAGGCTTAGTTTTCGATTACATTCTCTAAAGATCTAAACTTATGGACAGATGTAATCCAATCTATATACATTTAAACAAAATAAAAACTGAATACTTCATACAATTATTCACTGAAAACATATACAAG
>WNGS01021324.1:1547911-1590577 GCA_020271785.1 Procambarus virginalis | reverse complement strand
TTTAGAGATGTAATCGGAAAACTGCCTATGTGTTATCGTAGTTGTCACTAATACAGATAAAAGAGCAGTCTATCATGATGTATTAGACCAACACATGGTTGAATCGCAGCACTCTCTTGTCAGGTATACTGACGTGTTACACCTACGCTTATCTTGTCCGTAAACTACACAGTTTACCAATACTTAGTACTCTACACCACCACCCACAGATGAGTGTGGGCACCTCCCCTGTAATGCTTACACCACCACCACCCAAGGATGAGTGTGGGCACCTTCCCTGTAATGCTTACACCACCACCACCACAGGATGAGTGTGGGCACCTTCCCTGTAATGCTTACTCCACCACCACCCACAGGATGAGTGTGGGCACCTTCCCTGTAATGCTTACTCCACCACCACCCACAGGATGAGTGTGGGCACCTTCCCTGTAATGCTTACTCCACACCACCCACTGGATGAGTGTGGGCACCTCCCCTGTAATGCTTACACCACCACCACCCACAGGATGAGTGTGGCACCTTCCCTGTAATGCTTACTCCACCACCACCCACTGGATGAGTGTGGGCACCTTCCCTGTAATGCTTACACCACCACCACCCACAGGATGAGTGTGGGCACCTTCCCTGTAATGCTTACACCATTACAGGGACGCTGAGCCCCGGAAGCACCTCAAGGTAACCTCAAGGTATAGATAACAGGCTATATAGGCTATTGTAATTAAAATGATTGAACATTTGTATATGTACGGTAATGGGGTCCTACACGAGCCATTGCCTTCAGCATGGCTGGCCAGGAGACCTCCACACTATTATTATTATTATTATTATTATTATTATTATTATTATATTATTATTATTTTATTATTTTTATTATTGCTGCAGGTACCATTACATCGTCAGTATTAAAGACCGCGACTGAGGCCAGAAGACGGACCCTGGGCCCCTTCAGCCCCACCTTCAATATAGAGAAGCTTCTCAGAGAGGGACTTCTTAGCGTGAGTGACTTCTTCTTTGTTAGTGTGCTCAGTACTGGGCTGTATATTACTTTAAACTTGTTGGGCACCACATACAATATTGTGGGTTAGTTTAATCTCAGATATTTGATTAAAATGGTACTGGGCCGGGTCGGAGACCGGGCCGCAGGGCTCGTGATCCCCCGAAGCTCCTCAAGGTAGGTAGATAGGGTTAGATTGTCGGGGGGGGGGGGGGTAGAAATAGCCTAAGCTTCTCTATCCCTTTGAGATGTATTATATTGTCTCATTCAAGTACGTTCATTTAGTGATGATAAGAGGCGTCAGAATTGTATTTAATGGAATACAAGTTGTCGACATGAATTAATGTTATTTCGGTCAAGATATAATTGTAAATGTGTATGACTATAATGTTGAGTGACGTAGTGGTCCAAGGCTACGTCCGTCGCCTTGGCTCACTTCGCACTTAACATTTACGTATTAATTATTAATTAGTTTAGCAGCAGAGAATTTACCTCTTATTAAGAAGTTTTATTTTATAGAGTAATTAGATGAAGTATTTAGTATTCATTCACACAACGATAATTATTTCCCACAGCTAACACTGGAGGACCTGTGTAGCTGTAGCTATTATTGGCTCAAGTGTAATGACTCAACCTGTTTGTTCCTTGTCATATGTCTGCTCATAAAACTTTTGGATGCATTTGATCTGTTATTTGTTGAGAAAGATACTAACGAGTAATGCGCAAGCCAATTGATGTTTAGATATAATGATGGTGATGAGTAAGATGAGTGTCTGGGCAGGTTCTCCCTGATGATGCCCACCTCATAGTGAGTGGGAAGCTGTTCATCTCCGTCACCAGGATCAGTGATGGCAAGAACATCCTTCTCTCCCAGTTTGACACCAAAGAAGATCTCATACAGGTACAGTACTTGGCCGGGACGTGTACGGGACCACGCCACGCTTGGTGCCAGTAACATCACTCTGGAAAACAATTATATTAAGTTGGGTTAGGTTTATATCTTTTATATACATCTTGTTATGGTGTACTTTATTCAAACAGATTTTCCCCACATACAGTATTTTTATGTTTCAGTTAAGTCAGTATTTATGGAAAATAATAGTGGTGTTTGGTCCCATTTTACAAGAGAATATATAAATAGAACAAGAATTGTATACAGTACTAGAATTTTATAATATTTAAATAATAAATAGTTTTGTCGGGGACAGAAAGTGTGTGTGTACATATGTATGTTAGGCTGGTATTGAAGTCCCCCCCCCCGTCAGGGTGGAACTACTCCCCCTCCCCCAGGACCCAACCCCTTATCAGCTGCTTAACTCCTGGGTACTTATTATCTGCTAGGTTAACAAAAACATTAAGTGAAAAGAAATGTGCCCAACTGTTCTGGTCCTGCCCGGGAATCAAACCCAGGATCCCCAGTTGTGATTCCAGAACAAAGCCAACTGTATTACTAGAGGGTAAGAAAAAGCAATTCCACCAATTTCTTACACACATTTGTATGTGGGTTCCAGTTATGCCTGGAAAAATTTAGTTCGAGTTCCAGAATGCATTTGATTAAGATACAGTAGTAATATTGAAGGAAAATAAGCCAATGTAATTTGTTGTCAATACTGTATCACAGATTCTGATAGGTAATTCCTGGCCTAGGTCAGTTTTTAATTTTTACCCAATTTTATTGATAAACATTTTTTTTATTAGCAAAATTAGGTACTGTATACACCGCAATGTGCTGCTACCCTATTCTACATGAGATAATACACAGTGTAGATCAAGAACTAGCTATAGGTTCAACTATTATTCTCATCTCAAAGGATGGTTAGTCATACATGGAAAGGGGGAGATAATACCTGCCTTAATACAAAAACAAACCAGCTCTGACTAAACAGCTGGTTATAAGTTCATCCAATATTCTCATCTCACAGGATGGTTAGTCAGTCATACATGGAATCAGGGAAGAAAAATTGATAAACCTACTTTTCCACTTACTACATGAAGGCCCAGCCAATAACAAGAGCTTTTACTGGTTTTTACACAACCATATTGCCAAGAAGTCTTATATTTGCAGAACCTCTATACAGCTAATCTACTCTTATGTACTTTCTTACTCCATATATATTACTCCAATATGTATGTGTAATTACATAAGTGTAGTTACAGGATGAGAGCTACACTCGTGGTGTCATGTCTTCCCAGTACAGTACTTTTTGTCATATACACTTTGAAACTACTGATGGTTTTAACCTCCACCACCTTCTCATTTGTTCCAACCATCTACCACTCTGTTTACAAAAGAAAACTTTCGTGTGTGCATGTGCGTGCTCCCTCGCACATGCATGCACACTGTACATTCATCTGTGTTGGAGGGGATTGAGCTTACTTTAACTAGATTACCACTGCTAACTTGGTGGCGACAGTGTAGTAGGTATGGAGAGGACAGGAAGCTAGTGGTTTGTGAAGGACCCCCAAACTGTTTATTATATTTTAAAAGTTTCTTCAAACATATCGTGTAAACTGTAGCACTTTATTTTTTATTAATTTTTTAAATCTCGGTGGGTTGGCTCTTTCTTGAGGATACTGTATGAGATTCTCTAAATGTATATTGATTGTTTCCAAGATACTGTATATAAATTCATTAATAAGTTTCTCTTCATCAGGTAAGCTATTTAATTTAGATAATATCAACCAGTGTTCTATAATACTTCAGTCAGTTTAGTCATCATTATTCTGATTAGCCTGTAGTACAACTTTATATTTACCTGCATTTTTTGTTTTTACACATTATTATATTGTTCATCATGTGTCAACATACTTTTCATAGTTGTATTTCTTTCATTACTGATTTTCCCAATACCTCGTACCGTCGGTAGGCCATTCTGTGCTCGGCATTCATACCTGGATTCAGCGGTTGGCTCCCAATCTCATTCCGCGGAGTTCGTTACATCGATGGCGGCTTCAGTGATAACCTACCTATCCGGGATGACAACACCATCACTGTTAGCCCGTTCAGTGGGGAGTCTGATATCTGTCCAAGAGATTCCCATGTCAACTTCATGCAGTTTGTATTATCATCTATCTCCTCTGGAGAAAACACCGTTTCAGCATGTTTTTCTCACTGCTGCCATTACTTTTTATTTGCATCTGACAGACTTCTTCCTTTTTCGTCGTTTTTCATACTTGTGCATGGCTCCCAAATACCCTTCATCGTGCATCATGCTGGATACATGCATGACTGATATGTTTATTCCTAATACTGAGCAGTACGGTCTTCTGTCTTTTCTATAGTATTTAACTTCAATGTTTAACCTTAGCATCTTATCAAACAGATTTTTATGTTTTTTTTGTGATGAGAAGATCGGATCGACACAGATAAGCCAAACAGATGAAAATTTTTGTTTAGCAAGAATGGTAGAAGAGGGGAATGAACTAAACAAACAGGTTATAGAAGCCAACTCCGTTCATAATTTTGAAAGTAGATATGGTAGAGATGGACTAGGAGTCATTGCATTCAACAATGTGACTGAAAAGTGGGGTGGAAGAGGTAGTGTGTGACCCTGCACGCACAAATTGCCAAGTACACACTTATATATACACCTCCCCTTTCCACTCATACTTGTGTTTACATGTTGCCCTTCATTGTGACTTGCCTAGAATACATACTGTACTGTATACTGTAGATTATACCAGTATAACTAGACAGACATACAAATACTGTAATGGTTTTCTCCCCGCAAATTGTTTGATTTACACATTGATAAGTCGCATTCATTTTTCTTGCTGACCACTTCATTTCCTGAAGCATGATGGCCAGTGTTACATACAGGCAGTGATGTGCTCGTGCTTCATCCCAGGGATCAGTGGCTGGCTTCCCCCAACTTTCCATGGGGTGCGCTATATAGATGGAGTGTGCAGCAATAACCTGCCTCACCTCGATGACCTCACTGTCACTGTCAGCCCTTTTGCTGGTCATTCCAGATCTGCCCCCGAGACCATGAATATATTTCATACTCGGTATAGTTGATGAATTCTGTAAAAAATTTATTTGGTTAAAGTAGCTGTTACCTGCCAGTAAATCCCCAGGCGAAATGCATTGCAGCACCAAGTACAGTAGCCGAGTGAAAAGTAATATTAACAATAATAATTTGATTAGAAAGTACAGTATACAGAACATAATATGGTAGTAAATTAGTTGTTACACTGGATGTGCATTTAATAAAGCCACTAACATGTAAAGTGTTTCAGGCATAATCTAAAATAATTTTTAATTATTCATGGGTTTGATGGGGTAAATACTTAATACTAAATGAGAATCTAACATATATGAATTTATCAAGAAATTTAGCAAATGGTTTACAGATTTTAAATGATACCTAATGAAGAAAGGTATAGACTACAGTACTTTATTATAGAATTTGTATTTTAGCAACAGAATATGTATTTTGTGGTCCACTAGATGCTTGACAGCTGTATTAGGACCTTGGCCTATATAAGACTAATATTCTTTAATCAGTACAGTAATTAGAATTTTTCCCAATGAAGAAAAAGCCTAGCACTGACTGTAAATAAAGATCTATACCAGTGGCTCAATAAGATATCTTAATGAGATTGCTCCTGGGCCTGCGGGCCTGCGGGCCGCTCCAAGCAACAGCCTAGTGGACCAAACTCTCACAAGTCAAGCCTGGCCTCGGGCCGGGCTTGGGGAGTAGAAGAACTCCCAGAACCCCATCAACCAGGTATCAACCAGGTAACCAGGTATCAACCAGGTATCAACCAGGCTCCATTCTAAAAGATTACATCAGTCACAGAAGTTCTGTTTGGCTACCAGGGACCAGAGCCAAAACCTGGCTTCCCCCTTCAAAGGTGCAGGGAGTGAGTAACAATTTGCCACCCAACTAAAAAAACATCCAGAAAGTTAGTGAAACTTTAAAGACAGCTCAAGAGTTCACAGATTATTAACCCTCAAAACAGCCAAATGATTCGCACAAAACAAGGGATTCACTCAAACTCAAGACTCATTAGTATTTATTATCACCAGGCAGCTTGGCCCCAATCCACAGCCGACTCCACTGACTAGCCAATTCTAGAGCTGATGAACAGCCCACCAATGGACCTGGAGGGAAGGGCAGGAATCGGGGAGCTACCAGGGTGCCACCAGGGCTCTACCAGAAAGAGGTGTTTCATTATGGTCAATGCTGGTGGTAGGAGAGGTGGCAGGCACTAAGACAAAGAAGATATCCCGGGCTTGGAGATTCATTCTTCACCAGAAAAGGAGGAGAATGTTGCAAATGAAGAAACTGGCCACCAGGCCCAATAGAATAGAACTCCTGTCTCCAGAGAAAAACTGAAACTCGCCAAATTTACAGCCGAAGGCAAGAGCCATCAAAAAGACTAATGAAAGGGAAACCATGAACCGAGGTGAGGTGAGGGAAACCAAAATCCGGTCAAGAGACGAGGATGGCTCAGGAGCAACACGAGACAACTTGCAGAATGACACATTGGAGGTGTCGAATCTGAACGCAAGCAATAGCTGCTCTGCCAACACTGAACGATAAGTATTAAGAAGTATAGTGACAGTATTAAGCATGAGATGCCAATCAATAAACAACTATGACAAAACACACAGGACATCACTGACCGGAGCCGAAGAAAAGCAATGAAGACGCAGATAGTGACAAAACTAATACCAGACAGCTTCATACTGCCACTGAGAGGAAAGATGAGGGTGGGCTACCAACAAGCAGTTGCCTGCTGGTCATTCAAATGGTGATAGAAACTCCAGATGTAAAGAGCATAAATCAAACCAGTGAAATACATTGTCGGACTGATCTGAAATAGATGGTGCTAGCTGGAAAATACCCACACTGCAAAAGAAGAGGAGGGGGTATCCTCTGTTGTTGGTTTTTCTTGAGTTTCTATGAGTGTCCTGTGCTGCTATATAATTTCAGCTGTACAATTTCTGCTGTGCAACTTCATCAGGGTAATTTTTAGCTGAACAATTCTAGTATTTTCTCAGCTGTCTTCTGTGGCTCATGCATTTAGACAAATATACAGGTATATGTTTTCATATAACACATTTAAAGAATGGTATATTATGTACAGTATACAAGTTAAGCAGTTAAGATTCTTTTTAATAATAATACTGTAATACAGTAATAATGTCAGCAAATCAATTATTGGTGACTGACAAATAGACATTTAACTAGAAAAGCACAAAACACTAATAGGGTTATCTGACTTGTAGCTGCAGGAAATAAAATAAGTGCTGTGCTGTACAGTGTAATTTCTGATGGGACAAATAAAGTAAACTCCCAATTTCTGAATCTATGTATTGATCAGGGTCCAGTTAAGTTCTCTGGATTATACAGAGTGGTTGGATATCCTGGGGGTACAGTAGACTAGAAAATCTTGGGATTACTCAATCTTTTGGATGACCAAATGAGGGATTTGGTCCGAATTTGCTTGGGTAATCAAAGGACCACTGTATATATCACTTAAACTGACTGTTAACACTGTATATTGATCAAGAGAACTATGACTAACAGGCCTTGATTTGCTCGGCGTTCATACCTGGGTTTAGTGGCTGGGCTTGCCCAAAAGTACAAGGTATACGTTATATTGATGGGGGCTTCTCCAACAACCTTCCCGAGATGGACGAGAATACAGTCACGGTGGCACCATTCTGCGGCGAGGCTGATATCTGCCCAAAGGACAGTACAGCAGGACTAATGACGGTACTCTCTGCTGGGGTCGATGTAGAACATGCCAGTCTGTTGTGTATTTGTGGTGTGAAGTTTGATAGTGTGTGTGTCATCACTATGCTAAAGCATGTTCTTAAGTCACTACTTTACGTAGTAGTTAGCTGGTATTAAATGTAATGTTGTTGTACAAACTGTTTCATATTTCTGTACAGTATTATTTTTTGAGTGTTATTGTATATTATATTAAGTTCAATTGTTAGTTATTATGAAAGACAGATGAACTGTGTCCTGTATTAAAAGTGGAGAGTTTAGAGAATTGATCAAGCTTCCTTCTGGTGTGCATTAAGTTATGCAAGCAAATAGTTTATAAATTTTCACATTATCATTCCATTACAGTACTATGCTAATTGCCAAGACTTTCTGGGAGGCTCCTTGCTGCCTGGTAAGCTTCACCCAGTTGAATCCATTCCAGGCCCTTTTGAGTCATGTATTAACTAACGAAAAGGGGACCTTTGACAAGCCGCTGGCTTCCTGTTCGCATCGAGGCCATTAGTGTTAGTGGCTTTCTAGTAACTAAATAAATAAATAAATATACTGTATGTGTGCGTGTGTGTTGGTCATATTTGCAGTCATATTTGGTTAAATATGACTGCATTGCTAAGAAGAGCAGTCAAGTTACCAAAATTCATGGTAAAGAAACACTAGTACAGTAATTATTGAAGGATTTATTTTCTACAGTGTTTCGTTCCTCTCTGGAACATCTTTAGGTAAGGAATGAATTTTTGATGCACACTTTTTGTTAAATACACATGTGAGAATAGAATAAGTGTGGGGCAAGGTGAAGGGGGCAATCAAATGAAAAGGTAAAGGATAGGGTCAATTAACATAGGGAAAGGTAGGGAGAACTTGAGCCTTTCATGGGGTGTCACATAGGCATGAAGGTGTTAGCTGATCCATCTCCTAGTTATATAAATTGCTAGCCACCATCTCATGGATAATAATAATAGAACATTATATTAAATGTTTTGTCTTGTGTGTTCACTCGTAAGTTCTTAAACGTGACGCTTCTGAAGTGCAGCTTGCTTTGTTGTCTTATTATTGTCTGCATTGTTTCTTGCCTTGCTTGGTATTACTGATTATTCATAATAGCTTTTGCCTGAACTCTTTATCAAAAATTTTATTATAATTCATGTGTGTAATGACATTTAAACAAATAATTTAAATAATTCTTCCTATCCAGTATATTATGCCTTCTAATAATTTCTGTTATTCTATAACTGTACTGTATAGTAATTTGCTATACCTATAGTAATTGTTTTGTTCAGTTTGATGATATATATTATATGTAATAAGTTAACAAGACTTTAATATTTGTTTCCTTACGTTCCTTAGTGTCTGTTGCTACATGTAGCACGTGTACTTGACCAGTTAACTTCCTTACGTTCCTTAGTGTCTGTTGCTACATGTAGCACGTGTACTTGACCAGTTAACTTCCTTACGTTCCTTAGTGTCTGTTGCTACATGTAGCACGTGTACTTGACCAGTTAACTTTCTTACGTTCCTTAGTGTCTGTTGCTACATGTAGCACGTGTACTTGACCAGTTAACTTCCTTACGTTCCTTAGTGTCTGTTGCTACATGTAGCACGTGTACTTGACCAGTTAACTTCCTTACGTTCCTTAGTGTCTGTTGCTACATGTAGCACGTGTACTTGACCAGTTAACTTTCTTACGTTCCTTAGTGTCTGTTGCTACATGTAGCACGTGTACTTGACCAGTTAACTTTCTTACGTTCCTTAGTGTCTGTTGCTACATGTAGCACGTATACTTGACCAGTTAACTTCCTTACGTTCCTTAGTGTCTGTTGCTACATGTAGCACGTATACTTGACCAGTTAACTTCCTTACGTTCCTTAGTGTCTGTTGCTACATGTAGCACGTATACTTGACCAGTTAACTTCCTTACGTTCCTTAGTGTCTGTTGCTACATGTAGCACGTATACTTGACCAGTTAACTTCCTTACGTTCCTTAGTGTCTGTTGCTACATGTAGCACGTGTACTTGACCAGTTAACTGGTTGTCTTCTGTTGCCTTGGTAGTCACTCCAGCCTTACTTTTATTTGTTTTTGAAAATAATTAAATCATTGAGAGTTGTGAAGTATATTAACAATGATTCATGAGCACGTCTGAATGATAATATATATTTGCCATTTATATTTGATACAGTATTATCTAATAAAATGTTATATAAATTTAATTAATTAATTTGTTCCTTAATTTTCAAGAAAGAGAACTTACGTCATTCTTATTCCTGCAGATCAACCTCGCTAACACAAGTATTGAACTCAGTAAAGAAAATTTGTATCGCTTTGCCCGTATACTGTTCCCACCCCCTCCTAAAGTTCTTAACAAGATGTGTCAACAAGGGTTCAATGATGCCCTGGATTTCCTTCAAAGAAACAATCTAATCAATTGCACACGATGCCTCGCAGTTCAGTCTAGATTTAATTTGACGGTAAGTTATATTGAACTTTAAAAAGAGTAATTTGAACATTGTCTTATTATTTTACGAATCTTAGAACTACCATATTCCAGCACAATATATCACAAAAGTTTCAAAATATTGACTTTCAAGGTATAAAATTATTTGGGGAATATAAGTACTGTATACTAGGGCCTCATTTGAACAAACCTTGCTCTTGACGAAATTCTTCATTGGTCTAACATGTTCATGTTCAGTTCAAATTGTTGACTGGAATTAAAAATTGTTGTTTTTGAGAGGATTGTTTGCATGAGCCTTCTGCAGGACCAGTTCATCATAACACATTTAGGTTAATAGCCAATTCATTCTAAATGTAAACAACTGTACAGTGCATAAAATCTTTAAAACAAGCTCAATTATGAGCTTGTTTTAAAGCCCTAAAGCCAAGCCAAGACATCAATTATCCTGACTTGGGTTCAGTTAAGTTAGCTACCCTTTTTGGGGGGCCTGGAAGTTTGGATGGAGTGGGGTTTTAGTGGTTTTGGGGGCATGCATTGGGTTTGAAGCCTCTCTTGCTCTGGTCTACACCTACTTTTGCGGACTTTTCTAAGGTTGATGGACAGTGTTAGCCAAAGGGAGAGTTTAGAATTTGATCAAAATTTGTTAATACAAACTAGTAATTTGTTTGACTAGACTTGTTCAATCGAGGTTGCACTGCATAATATATGATTCCACATATACAGTCCTTACCACCTTCTACTAATAATAACAACATATTGTTGTCTTTCAGGAATCCCACGAGGCTCATAATGGGTCAGTGCACGAGATGGACTGTTTCGACTGTCATCAACAAAGAAAGGTATAATTACATTTTTTACTGCCCTGACTTACACTTCAAAGTTCATGTAATAGTTATTGTCCCCAAGTCTTCAGCTAAATCCAAGCCTTTTAATTCTCTCCATAGTGTGAAGGGTGAGAGATAATGCTCTCTTTATCTAGGAGGGTCCGACTAGAAATTTATTTCATTACATTCAACACTGAGTTTTTTATTGAAAGCCTCATTTAATATCTTGGTTCTAAAGCTTTGTAGATTGTCCTATATTTAGTGCAAAACACAATAAATGTTATCTGTATAGAATTCATATTAATTTTCACACCTAGTAAACATAAGTTAATCTCGTATACCTGTATACAATGGTTCTGATTTGTTTTGCTATATTTTTTTGTTATATTTACTCGACATGAAAATTTGGATTGCTGAACAATACTTGTAATTGTACAAGAATAATTGGTGTTAATACACAACTTATCAACAGGAAGCCATCATTGATCAGTTGCCAGAAGCAGTTGGAAGTATTCTCCAAGATGCTATTAACAAGGCCAACCAAGGTCTCATGAACTGGGTCTTCAAACACAAGTCCATGAAGCTCCTCTCCATATTAACATTGCCTTATGTCTTACCCTTTGATGTTGCCTATGCTGCTTTCCTCAAGTGAGTATCTGCCATCCAGTCTAATTGTTGGGGGTAATGCCTGTGTGTTGTCTGAATGGGACGACGTAGACTACTAGTGGGAGCCTTTATACAGGGCTTTGTTGGTGGTGGTGCTCTTAGCGCATCTGCGAGCACGTCACAGTATTTATAGCCACTTTATTTATGTGCAGTATGCTGATATGTAAACTTTTTCTATTTCTTTTTAGCTATTTATATACTGTACTGTACAGAATCTGATAATACATCGAGTAGTTGGTAAAATTATATTGTGGAATTCTTTGGGTAAGGATATTTATCTGTCTCAAAGTGATTGACGAAAAAAAAATACAATTCACCAGTAGCTACTTGAGGTACTATACAGTATACTGCTAAGCCTTAGGAAATCACACCACACCTCCGAGACTCTCTCAGTCATCTGCTTGAAGGAAATTAATAAATCCGAGAAAAACAAAGCAGACAATCATTGGTGTGGGGTAAAGAGCCCAGCTGTTGTGCGCCCAACAACAACTAGATGGCAGCCCAGGTTATGCAGGGTCCTTGCTGGCTGACTGAGTACTGTATCATTCATTCACCTGGTGCAGCCAGGCGGTGCATGACTACAGGTTCCATTTTCAGATAAGTGGTGTAGGCTAACTGAATTAATGTCATTCAGTTAATCACTTAGTAACTACAGTAGTTCATTTACTGTATTATTATTTGATTATAGGTTGTTCCCATGATGACCCATTCAACAAAAATAGCCATATTTTATCAACATAGAAAGAATTCCCTTTACAGTATTTAAATTTTTAGGTCTTCTTGGAGTACTGGGCCACACATACATAGAATAACACATTATACAGTTAAAATTAGATGATATCTTCTTACTCAACAGGTTCATGGGTTCAGCCCCAACAGCCAGTGATATCAAGAACTTGGCCAATCAAATTATTTCCCTGGTGCAGGCTCTTATCCGATCATCAAAACAGTCTCCCTTGCACCATCGACACCGACACGAGAGCAAGTTCTCTTGCCAGTTGGCCATCACTCAATTCTCAGGTGGGAATAGTGGTAAAGATATCACCTCCATTGATGTACCATTGTATCTTTCATAGCATTTGAAAGAAGAAATGAATAAAATTTGAAGGTTGAATGCTAGGATGAGTAATTCTCAAAGTACATCCAGTGAGTGCATCTAAGGATACTGTAATACAGTAGTGTCATACAGTGTACAGTGCAGTTTATGTTTAATATGGAATACTTTGTATTTTATTCCCATAGACATTGCACTTTTGACAGAATTACATTTTGAAACCTTTGAAAAAAAAAAAAAAACTTGCTGGCCTCATGAAAGAAGAAGAAGAAACAAAGGCACTAAAAAGCAAACATAGGGCAGGTGTGGTTAATGTTAACTAAAGGTACTGAAACAGAGTTGCTCCTACAGCAGTGTTCCTTCCAAAGCCATGCTCATTATGGGTCAATAACAAAATTTGTGAGTAAATTGTTGATTGTGTCATTCCTTCCTCACCTATTACTCAAGGTGTTGCCACGACACTGCTGGGGAGCTGAAGGTTGCCTGCACTCACCTAATGTCTGGTGAGAGACCATGTGTGTAGTGCCAGAAGCCACTGGCAGTGTGTCATGTTTAGCCCATCTAATCAGATACAGTAGCCAGAATTAATTAATGTGTTGAAGACAGTGAGCATACTCACTTGGGTACTTGCGGCCTTACCTGTGATAATTCCCATGTGACTGTATTATGTCTTAACAATGTGTAGAACCTGGTATCCCTGTATGTCTATGTCTCAGGCTGGCCTCATATGTCTTGGACTCGCTGACAAAACCATCTCAACTTGTGAAGAGTTAAACGTACACCAATTTCTTCTCTCAAAATTGTTTTGTTGACAATATGTAGTCCTCAGGTAATAAAGATGTTCTTACAGGATTTGCAAAGGGGCAGCTAAATAATTTGTAGTACCTGTACTGAAGCTAATTTTTCACTTAGTTGTACTGTATGTGTGATTGATTTTATGAATACTTTTTATTGGCCTTGAGGTAATTAGAAAGATATATTTAAGATGGCTACATAATAAATTAAAAGCTAAATATAGAATTTTGAGGTAGAGATGAATCTACCTTTTAATGGCCAACAACTTGCTACTCTTTGTTGCTAGTGCAGTATGCAGTGCTCAAAAAAGGGCTAAAATGAAATACACCAAATTAATGTATTGTATGAGCAAATGTATTACTTTTACCTGCTTAGTATGGGCCAACAAGCCCACTGCAGTGCTCACTAATTCCTCTTTTGGGTAATACTTTGAGTGTTTTAACACTTAGACATTTGAAATGTCTGAAACAGGTTTTACAAAGGCGGGCCCACTCACAGCAGAGGAGTTCCTTGAGGGAACATATAACTGGTGCTTGCAGCTGTGCATACTGATATACTCTGGCCACTACACGGGCACTGACTGATCCTTTCTACAGTTGTACTTGTTCTTACCTACTGATACACTTGAAATTTTACTAAACTTTGGGTTTCCAGGTGAGGTGGAGATGCAGCACCTCCAAAACCGTCACAACTTTGACTTCACTCTTGATCTGGATGATGTGTAAGTTAAAGTATATTAGTTGTTATACAAATAAGTGCAGTACATTCTGTACTTAATTTTGCTCATGTTCCTTCTCTATTTATACCAATTTCACAGAACAAAGTTCCTTCTCTCTCCTTCACCATTACTTTACTTTGTCCACACTTATTTTGAGCATCTACTTTCACACACAAACACAACTTTCAATTAATCTACATATCCTGGAATATGCAGCTCCAGCTTTGGAGTCCATATCTAGTTAAACACAAGACAAAGTTAGAGAAGATTCAGCGGTATGCCATCAGACTCGTCCTGGAACTGAGAGGTACGAGCTACGAGGAAAGGCTAAAGGAGCTGAATCTCACGTCCCTGGAAAACAGAAGAGTAAGGGGGGACATGATAACCACCTACAAAATTCTAGGGAATTGACAGGGTGGACAAAGACAAACTCTTTAGCATGGATGGATCACAAACAAGGGGACACAGGTGGAAACTTAGTACCCAAATGAGCCACAGACACATTAGAATGAACTGTGAATGAATGAGTGTCAAAGTAGTTAACAAATGGAATGCATTAGGAAGTGATGTAGTAGATGCAGACTCCATACACAGTTTCAAATGTAGATATGATAGAGCCCAGTAGGCTTAGGAATCTGTACACCAGTTGATTGACGGTTGAGAGGTGGGACCAAAGAGACAAAGCTTAGCACCCGCAAGCACAACTAGGTGAGTACATTCACTCACTGGCCCCATCACACCTTCACCTCATTGATCACAATGCACCACAATGATATTCATTTTGCACTGCATAGTACTTACTTTGTGTAATGTTCTGATGTGATCAAATAGGAAGGGAGTGCCACAAAGCCACAAGGATGCCATGCAGTTGGAATCACAAGCCTTGACTGAGGTTGCTCTACGCTGTGCCTCACGGTCCATATCTCGAGCAGGTTCTCGCATGGCATCTCGTGCTGCTTCCCGAGCTGTCTCGAGAGCGGTGTCTCGTAGACCGTCGCTGAATGATGTGTCCGACCCCAGTCTTTATGATTTAGTTGATGAAATTCCTACAGGACATATTAGTGATGATGCTTTTGAACAAATTCTGGATGTTACAACTCACCAAGAAGCCCTGATGGCATATTACTATTTGGATGACAACAATGAGGTAAGTCACTAATCATTAATGAGTGTGGTGTGTGTACCCAACACTCAACCACCACAGTGAGATAAGTCACTACTCACTAATGATATTGGTAATACCCTACATTTGAATATTTAGTGTAAAGGTCTTTTCATTTATAGAGATACTTATAGGAAGCAGGTACAGTATATGGTTTAGTGTTGGGCTTAAGGGAGAGAGATTAAGGCCTATCATCTGCAGGAGGGCTATTAAGACCTATAAACTTATTATATAAAACATTATTAGACTATGTACACTGCCCATGTTAGACCAGCATTAAACTATGTACACTGCCCATGTTAGACCAGCATTAGACTATGTACACTGCCCATGTTAGACCAGCATTAGACTATGTAGCCCCAGTGTGGGATCCTCACTTAAAAGCACAAGGAAAAACAAAAAATCTGAAGGTTTGATAAAAGACGATCCCTGAACCACTGCACTACACATAGTGCCAAAAACTTGTGATTTTAAATAAAAATTGTTAAATTTTGGCAATATTTTGACATTTTTCTAATTTTTAAAATTGTTTAGTTAATGTTAATAATTATTTAAGAAGTGCACCACAAAGTTGTCACATTACACAGTGGTGGAATTAAGTAACTGTTCTATGAGGAGAGGCAAAGGGAACTAGACCTCACTAAGTTAGAAAAAAAGGCAACATGAACATAACATAACAGGAGTATTAGGGAACATTTACGAATTAGACAAAACTAAATGCTTAGCAAAAAGAGTGGTAAGAAAAGAGGACATAGGTGGAAACTATAAATTTAGATGAGCAATAGTAACATAAGAGAGTACTTCTTCCAAGTAAGAGTAGGGGGCAAGTGGAATGGGCTAAAAGGGGAAGGTAGTTGAGCCTGACTCCATACCTGGAGTTAGGCTATCTTCTTCTTGAGGTTATCTTGAGATGATTTCGGGACTTTTTAGTGTCCCCGCGGCCCGGTCCTCGACCAGGCCTCCACCCCAAGGGAGCAGCCCGAGACAGCTGACTAACACCCTGGTACCTATTTTACTGCTAGGCAACAGGGGCATAGGGTGAAAGAAACTCTGCCCATTGTTTCTCGCCGGCGCCCGGGATCGAACCCGGGACCACAGGATCACAAGTCCAGTGTGCTGTCCGCTCGGCCGACCGGCTCCCGGGGCTCAACGAGCTCCCAGGCTCAACTCAACTACTACATATTATATGTAGTTTTCAGAGTAGGTCTCATAAGTAAGGGGTCAGAAACCATTATAGTAGATGACTGGTGACTGAAAGGCAGGGGCCAGGAACTGAAGCTCATCTAATAAGCATATATAGATTTCAAGTTGTGTACAGTCTCTACTGATCTAACACATTACCACCACCATGTGGCCAGTAATTAGACAGCCAGTCATCTAACTAACAAATCAGCTACTCGGCAAACCAGCCAGGCAAGCTGCAAAATGAAGCAGCATTCAGCCAGGTATAAAATAATTTAACTGGCAACTTGAGCAAATCAGATGTGATAGTATCAATTGCATTTTTCTCCTCTCACTTACTCACTGGTCCTCCACTGGCTACTTACATTATTTTGGTGCAAATCAGCATTATTTATGCTATAAATATGTTAATTATGCCAATTTAGGTTAGCATTTTATAATAATTATAATTTAAATATAATTATAAATAATAGTATAATTTATTACCAGTATTAGACTATGTCTAATACTGGTCCATTATAGTATTAATGTCTAATACTATAACTGGTAATTATTTACCAGTTATAGCACGGTATAAAGTTGGTGGATAAAGATTTACTATTTTCATATACTGTAATTAAGTGCTGGGTTCTAATGTATGTTGTGTTTACTGCTAAAGAAAAAAGTTGCTAATGTTTTAAAAATTTTCAAGGTTCAAGTCACCGAGATCTTTGACTTGACAAGGGATGAAAACAGTGCAGCTGACGATGGAGGGATAGAGATGGATAACAGTCATTGGGACTTACAAAGAGAGATACAAACAAGGCCCTGGTCTTTAAACATGCGTAATGACTCCATTAGTAAGTATGAGTCACTTAATTTACACAATATTATATGAAGACATTACATTTGTACAGTATATTTCCATGTAATTTTTGTTATTTTAATTTGTGTTGAGAAATTAAACAATAGTCATTGGATAACTGGCAATTGTTGTCAGAAGAATAATAGATGAAAAAATAAGAGAAATATGATCCTTTTTCTGATGCAGGATTCTGTCCCTGGTCTCACGTAGGATGCTGTTCCTGATCTCGTGTTGTGGCATACTGTACTTCATAATATTGTACTGTATTGTCAAAAATATATATATAGTATGAGTCCTCTCCACCATTTCACTGTCATGAAACATATAACTGTACCTAAGTACAACATTGAACATACAGTATTTATAGCAATGTACACATGCTTAGTACAGTATTGTAGTACTGTACTGTATGTGCATAACTGTACAGTACTCAATTATGAATAAAAACAACAAACCTGTATGATGTCCTTCTAATGATGCTACCCAATTGCTTCAAAATATTTTACAGTTTGAGATGTTCAAGAGTTACATGAAACATTAAGTTGAATGTAATGGAATGTGAATGTCTGCCTGTGTGTGAGATGTGTGATTACTATGACTCTAAAACCAGAATAATCAAGTGTTGAATACAGTATAAACAAATGAAAGACCAAATCAAGTTGTATAGATATTATAATGACGCACTGAAATATTAGTAAACCATTTTAATATAAACTTATCATATGAGATTTATGAGAAAATCAGTAGGATTTTCCTGATCTACTGATCCAGTAGGATCAGGAGGATTACTGTATTGAAATCCACACACTTGGTGCTCTCAAGCACATCTTCTACAGATATTCTCACCGATACATCATGTTAATGTGATTTCACCGTGCACGAGATTTATGTTAAATAACAACTTGCAGGTTCGGAGCGAGGCTTTGAGGTGGAGGTTACTGTGGCTTCTGACACGGAGTCTGAGCACTACCACAGGTGAGTGTGACCCTTGTGGTTGTGTGCCCTCTGCCTCTCACCACTCACTACTAGGTATGTAACTCAAGTCATCCTCTTTCACACTAAAACCTTTATTTTGGTTTTATTTATTTTGAGTAACATATTTATAAGAAAATACATTTGGTTTGATAATAATTTTGGTGTATAAATATAATGTATTTGCATTAGTACAGTGTACAGCTACAAATAAATTAACATGAATAGTGATATCCAGCATTAACACGTACACTGCTCCAATCACTTTAGAGCAGTCGGCTCGTATGCTGCAATTACAGTACTGTAACTGGAAATGATTTAACTTACCTTAATATTCAAAATTCCTAAATAATGTATGTGGCTGTCATTCAACATTAAGAGACCTCTGGCAATTGTTTGGCATATTGGGAAAAAATCCTGAAAGGCTTTAATACCTTAATGAGCATTATTTAAAGAATTGGCACCATGTCGGGTACATCACTGTCCATTTAATGATGAACTTTTATGGACCAGGAAAATATTTATAATAAGGAGAGATGTATTACAAATAGTTTACTAGAAAATTAATTTTCAGATTAGGACAAGCCTTCACCTCAAAATCGCATGGCCAAACTAAATGAATTAAAATTTCATATATTTTTTCCCAACATTGGAAATGTTATACAATGTCCTTGCCAATGGTATGTCCCAGTTCCGTCCCATCTCCTCAAAGTGGACCATTGACGCTGCCTCATTCCTCTGACTGCGAGACGTTCGGTCGCCTGGATGTGGACCTCATCATTTCGGCTTGGTTCTGGCATCTCCCTCATTATACATTATTATTATGGATTCAAAAGGTGACACCCCCAGGGTCAACACTTGCATCAGAGGAGCTCCAGCATATTTCAACAATCCTAAGTATTGTAGTACAGGTTGAGGATAGTGAGTGGTGTCCCAGAGATCATAAAGGTATAGTGCTTTTGAAAAATAGATGAGATAATAGGAATGTGCCAAGGGAAGTGAAAAATTGGGTGAGAAAAAGTTGCCCCTATAGTGTTTACAGTGCAGAGAAGAACATTCAAGATGGCCACTGACAAGAGGAAATACAAAACAGAGCTTGATTTTGTGGGATTCAATGAAGAAAGCATTGATATTAGCAGTTTACACAACAAGTTGGTAAAATTAGATACTATAGTGAACTCTCATGTAGAAATAATTAATAAATTGAAAGAAAGTAATGATCATTTGAATAGCAAAGTTTTAGGTCTTGAGGGTTTAGTGAAAGACTTGCGCAAGGAAAAGAGTCAATTGGAAACAAATTGCAAAGCCATGGAAGAAGAAAATATACTCTTAAAAATAGCTTTGGAAGAAGTTAGAGCAAATTTAAACATAAATGATTACAACAGGCTAGGCAAGGAAATTCAAGAGGAGAAACAGCTTTTGTCAGCACAGATGGAGGAAGTTACACAGGGAATAGAACAGTGCAAGAAAGATATGCAACTCACTTATGCACAAGTGGCCAAGGAGAAGGAAAAAATGGAAGCAGCAGTAAAGGAAGCCCAAAAATGCAGCAACCAAGATAAAACAAACATTAGGCTGGAAGTGAGAAAGGAATTGGCATCTAACCCGAGGTTGGTGCAAAACACAGTTGATCGGAGTAAGTCCCTGATAATTTTTGGCTGCAAAGAAAAGGAGATAACATCTAGGTCAGAAAGAGCTGTAGAAGAAGCAAAAGTAGTAGATAAAATTGTTGGCCTCGTGGAAGGTCTTACAACCATAGAGAATGTGTGTGACTACAGGAGAATAGGCAGATATGTAAAAGGGAAAGATCGACCTTTGAGGATCACCCTAAACGGTGCCAAGCAGATGGAAGAAGTACTAAGGAATGCTAGAAAGTTACAAAGTGATGAGGATGGGAAAATGTGGTCATTAAGACGAGATCTTTCAAGAGAAGACAGAGAGAAGCTGAAACTGAACCTCGCTGAGGCAAAACGTTTAAATGAGAGCAGGAATGAAGAAGAAATCAATTCTTTTTTCTACAAAGTGTTAGGGGTAGGCAGACCAGTAAAGTGGTACATAAAGGCAAACCAACAAAATCAATAGAGAGAGGGGGAGTGAAGAATAAGGAGAGGGGGAACAAGTTCCTGAAGATTGCATACACCAACATAGATGGAGTAAGATCGAAGATATTGGAGTTAAGTGATGTAATACAGATGCAGACACCAGACATTGTTGCACTCACGGAGACAAAACTTGAAGATGATATTTTAAATGAGGTCATATTCCCAAGGGGCTACTCAATTTGGAGAAGGGACAGAAAAATTAGGAAAGGCGGTGGCGTTGCTGTGCTGGTGAAAGAACACATAAAGGTGAAGGAAATAATGACTGCCAATCCACAAGAGGTTGACATAATAGCACTAGAGATCTGCCATGAAGATGATAAACTAATGGTCATAAATGCATATAGTCCACCACCAAGCAGCACATGGTCAAAGGAGGAGCTAGATAGTAAACGAGAAGGTCTTATAACAATAATGAGAGAGATTATAGCGAGAGCGGATAACGATAGGTCACGACTGTTGATAGTTGGTGACTTCAACTTGAAATCCATAGACTGGGAAGCATATGAAGCTAAAACAGAAGATTTTTGGACCTGTAAATTTGTAGACCTCATCCTGGAAACATTCTTGTATCAACATGTTAAACAAGCTACGAGGATGAGGGAAGGGGACGTTCCCTCCATGCTAGATTTGATATTTACCAGGAAGGAGGAAGAAGTATTTGACATTCAGTACCTTCCTCCCTTGGGTAAAAGTGACCATGTCTTTTTGGGAATAAAGTATGCAATGCGTTATAATCTGGAAGAAAATAAGGAGGATGAAGCAGTTGAAAAACCTGACTTCAAGAGAGGACATTATGGCAACCTTAGAAATTTTTTTAGTGAGTATAATTGGACAGACTTGTTGCTAGGCAAGGAAGTGAATGAGATGTATGTCAAGTTTTGTGAAATATATGATAAAGGCACAAACAAATTTATACCAAAACAGAGATGCAGAACTAGGAAACAGGATTGGTTCAATAGGAATTGCGAGAGGGCCAGAGACCAAAAGACACAAAAATGGAATCAATACAGGAAGAGGCCAAACCCCAAACATACAAACGATACAAAGATGCAGAAACAACTACACAGCAGTGAGGAGAGAGGCAGAAAGAAATTTTGAAAAAGGGATTGCAGACAAATGTAAAACAGAACCAGGTCTATTCTATAAATTCATAAACAACAAATTGCAGGTAAAGGATAATATTCAGAGGTTGATAATGGGAAATAGATTCACGGAAAATGAAAAGGAAATGTGTGAAACACTAAACGAAAAGTTCCAAAGTGTGTTTGTACAAAATGAAATCTTTAGGGAACCAGACACAATAAGAATTCCAGAGAACAACATAGAGCACATAGAGGTGACTAGAGACGAAGTGGAAAAAATGCTCAAGGAGCTAAGTAAGAACAAGGCAGTTGGTCCAGATGGAGTTTCACCATGGGTTCTGAGAGAGTGTGCACCTGAGCTCAGCATTCCACTTCAGCTGATTTTTCAGGCATCCCTGTTTACAGGAGTTGTAGCTGATGTGTGGAAAAAGGCTAACATAGTTCCAATCTACAAAAGTGGAAGCAGGGAAGACCCCCTTAATTATAGACCTGTATCATTGACAAGTGTAATAGTCAAAATATTGGAAAAAATAATTAAAACTAAATGGGTAGAACACCTGGAGAGAAATGATATAATATCAGACCGACAGTATGGTTTTCGATCTGGAAGATCCTGTGTAACGAACTTACTCAGTTTTTATGATCGAGCAACAGAGATTTTACAGGAAAGAGATGGTTGGGTTGACTGCATCTATCTGGACCTAAAAAAGGCTTTCGACAGAGTTCCCCATAAGAGGTTGTTCTGGAAACTGGAACATATTGGAGGGGTGACGGGTAAGCTACTAACATGGATGAAAAATTTCCTAACTGACAGAAAAATGAGGGCCGTAATCAGAGGCAAGGTATCGGATTGGAGGAATGTCACGAGTGGAGTACCACAGGGTTCAGTTCTTGCACCGGTAATGTTCATTGTCTACATAAACGATCTACCAGAGGGATTACAGAATTACATGAACATGTTTGCTGATGATGCTAAGATAATAGGGAAGATAAGAAACCTAGATGATTGTCATGCCCTTCAAGAAGACCTGGACAAAATAAGTATTTGGAGCAACACTTGGCAAATGGAATTTAATGTGAATAAATGCCATGTTATGGAATGTGGAATTGGAGAACATAGACCCACACAACCTATAAATTATGTGAGAAATCTTTAAAGAATTCTGATAAAGAAAGGGATCTAGGGGTGGTTTTAGATAGAAAACTGTCACCTGAGGACCACATCAAGAACATTGTGCGAGGAGCCTATGCTACACTTTCTAACCTAAGAATTGCTTTTAAATACATGGATGGAGAAATACTAAAGAAATTGTTCACGACTTTTATTAGACCAAAGCTGGAATATGCAGCGGTTGTATGGTGCCCTTATCTTAACACATCAACAAACCGAGGTTAAGGAAAAAACTTGGGCCTTATGCCCCTGGCGCTTCGCGCAGCCGAGCGGTGAGACCGAAAAGTGTATACTCTTTTTACTCTCCTCACACTAATTGTAGGCGTACGTATTTAAATTTGGTATCACTGTGTTCGCAATAGAATTGTCTATAAGAACATACGTATAAAATGCCGTCAAATCATAAGGCCTATCAACAACCAATAAAAAACTATTGACATCACTTGCCGAGAGCGCCAAACAGCAACAAAATGTTTCCATTCTCGTAATGGTTGTGAAGCCCACAGTTGTCCTACATCGTTAATTTTGGTATCATTGGAATCGCAATTAAATTCTCTATACGGACATATGCATAAATATAGAATCAATGTCGCAACTGACCCACAAGAGTGTGGGAAGTGGCTGAAGTGTTACCCGCGGCGGCATATCGCCGAAAATGACATCGAAAAGTGTATTTTCAATTCACTGTCCTGACATTATTTTTGGATGTACGCATTTAATTTTTGTACCAATGTGTTCGCAATAGAATGTTCTATAAGAATATAAGTATAAACCGTCAAATAAGAATGCGTTCGACCGGCAACAAATATAAAAAGTACGTCGATTATATGCGTCGGGTCAATAATGCAATAGTTTTACCACGAAGATTCACTGCCATGACATTTTCTTTAATAAGCTCTTCTGTTATTAGAGAAAACGTAAATTTATGGCGAACATTTCTAAACTATCCCCAAGAAAATCGAAGCAAAAATGGATTTTATACAAATATTTTTTATTTTAACGGGGATACTAGTTAAAAGTGCGTAACCGTCAGAACAGCTCATAACGACCCGGCGCGTCACAAATGCGCGAAAGTGTTAAAGCACATCAACAAACCTGGAAAAGGTGCAACGACATGCCACTAAGTGCTCCCAGAAATGAAGGACAAGAGCTATGAGGAGAGGTTAGAGGCATTAAATATGCAAAAACTAGAAGATAGAAGAAAAAGAGGCGATATGATCACTACGTACAAAATAGTAACAGGAATTGATAAAATCGACAGGGAAGATTTCCTGAGACCTGGAACTTCAAGAACAAGAGGTCATAGATTTAAACTAGCTAAACACAGATGCCGAAGAAACGTAAGAAAATTCACCTTCGCAAATAGAGTGGTAGACGGTTGGAACAAGTTAAGTGAGAAGGTGGTGGAGGCCAAAACCGTCAGTAGTTTCAAAGCGTTATATGACAAAGAGTGCTGGGAAGACGGGACACCACGAGCGTAGCTCTCATCCTGTAACTACACTTAGGTAATAACACTTAGGTAATTACAGCCCTGTTCTCCAACTGAGAGGCCTTTGTGGCAGACACCTTTTGGATGGACAGGTTGAGGTGGGGGGGTTTCTGTACCTCTTTTTCCAGTCCAGATGTTGGTCCTGGTGTGGTTAGTCCAAGGAAAAGGTGATCCTTCTGACTCTTTGATGGCTGCCCCAGCCATGGTTTCCAGCACTTGATTGTTGTCTGAACTGGTTCTTTTTTCGTGGCTCATTCTGGAGGTCGGTTCAATGACGTATTTCGCTGGTTCAACCTTCTCTTCTGCTCTTCACGTCTGGAGTTTCTGACATGGGTCTATTGCCAACGTTATGGTGTTCCGGTGACTGTAAAAAGTTGATGTGTCCCCCCTGCGGGTTTCCTCGAGGTGGCAGTATGTAGTTTCTTGATGGTCGTTCCATTACGTCCTCTCTTGTAAACATTGTTCATCTGTTTTTGAGTGGGTGGTTCTTTCCTTTCTGTTGTGGTTGTTGCTTGATTGGCATCTCGTACAGAATATTGTCACCTCATATCATGCAGCGCTGGCAGAGCCACTACAGCTTGCGTTTGGGGTTTATACTTCCTCGGCTCCATTTTGGAAGCCGTCTCGTGCATTGTTTCACGTCTGCCTGCTTATGCACCGCTGGAGCCGACTTGGTCTTTAGACCGGGTGCTCCGTGTTTTCTTCTACTCAGTTTGCCGTGTCCCCTTCTGTCTGCGATTTCTTTAGCAAAGCCCTTTTACTGGTCTCTCTGGCTTCTGGTTGCAGTGTTGCTGAGCTTCGTGCTCTCCTCCGGTACTGGACTTTTTATTCCATTGGGCCATGGGGTAAATTTGTTCATCTCCAGCCGGCTCCTTTTCTGTTGAAGAATTCAGCTTATTTCCAGAGGGGGTCCGTTAGTTGTTGATGCTTGGTCGGTTCGGCCAGGGGTGCATCATGTGTGTCTGGAGGCCACACAGCATAAAGTTCAAGAAATGCACTTAGGTGGAAAGCACTGGGACCTGCCATGGTTTGCTGATGACCTAGGAACCTTATAGCAGACATGTTGCCCACACTGCGCCAGTGACAGAACTGAGGGCTCTTGTCAGAGGATAGCATGAGCCACCCCCCCCCCCCCTTTCCCCCAAACTAGTGGGAGAGGTTTGAGAAACTAGCACATGCTTGATTCAAAAGACTTAATTGCTTGTTTGTTAATGGAGTTCATTTGCTGGTTGAGAGACTTCTCTTAAACCAAGCAATGGTCTGTATTTGGTTCTCTGACTTTCTGCGTGCCTTTCCTTGTGATGCGTCAAGTCACTTGCTACCTGTGCCTCTATGAGCTGGCCAGGTTCTGTCTCTGGTTCCCGGTGGGTTGAACAGAACTCTACAGTTAATGCAACCTAGGAATCGGGAAGGCATCTCGGCCGGATAGTTTGAGTGCCACAAGGGGTTCTTATAAATCTAACTAAATCCAGATGAGTTTTGTGCTTCCCTGGACACAAATTGAGAATGGACTAGTTCATTTGATTGTATTTCGGGTCTCATATTTCTGAGAGAATGTGTGGAGTTAATACTTGTAACTGAATTTGTTATTCTCCAACAGAGGGAACATTGACCCTGAGGCAGACCAAGTTGTTGCGGGAGCACCATCATCATCATCACGACAGACTGCCTCGCACTTCAACTCCAGTACACATTGAACATAAAAATATAATCTTCCAGTCAAGACAATCGACTTGAGAATGGTCCAAGACAGACCGAAATGTCGTCGTCCCTTAACTTTTTAGTGTGTGGGTTGGTCAACATATTTCAGCCATGTTATTGTGACTCCTCGTCTGCATATAATCTTCCATTTTTTATCTGAAGTATATGTTACATTTTCAAAATGGGAAATATCGTTCCCATGAAAGGTGCTATTTTATGATAATTTTTAGTATACTGTATGTAGATATGTAAATGTATGGTTATGTAAATGTGTCTTGTAGGAGTCAGTTGTGTATTAAAAGAATCTACCTATATTATTGAAATACAGTATTTATAAATGCATAATACATTTGCTGTATCAGCAAACATATACTGTAGCTAAATATTTATGTAAAGGATAAACTATGCTAGATTATTGGATTTGCCATAACTGTCTGCAATTTAGTTTATCCTTCTACTAGTAAGAAGAGAGCAAAGTTTGTTTTTTTCATAGTGTACCTCAGCCGTGAAGAACCTCTAGCAAACAATTGGAACCCGGCCTCTTTGGGGAGGTTTAATGTAATCACACAAAATGTTTTTTCTTAATAACCATTAGAATTCTCCAAATTTAAAAAAAAAATACACAATGTACATACTGAGTGGAACCTCAGTCGTCCTGATTGTAATGAACTGGAATTGTTAACCTTCAAATATCTTCTGGGATGTAGTTTACTCATGCTAGAACATGAAGGTAGTTTTGAGAGATTATCTTAGCCCTACATCACAAATACAGTACTGTAGCCCCTACCACTTGTTTTTGGCTTCATTTATTTATATACATTATTGAAAATGTCTAAAATATTAGTACACTCAGACAGTAATAACTATTCCCCCTAGTTTAATGAAATTTGTATTTGTATGGTGTCGGCAAGTGAAGTTGATAAACATGAGACGAGATAATTCTAAGACATGCAGAGCAGCTCCCCAAGTAAATGTTATATGACGTAAGAACCAACATGTAGGTTAATGGTTGGAAAGAATTTGCTATCAGAATAAATCTTGGGCATCTGCTGGAGTCTGTTTAAATAGACCAGAATAACTCTGCATTAGAAATACCAGCAAATCACAAATTTGAATAACATTTACTCTTTCAATTCTTCTGCATACAAAGGTGGCTTACAAGAAAGAGGGATTTCAATATATTAAATACTGGAGCATTGAACTTTGATTAAAGCAGAAAGATGATATAGTACTATAAAGCATATCCTTACAATGTTGAATTCTTTAAGAGTGTCCGGTGATGAAGAAGCCATGATAAATTTACTGCTCAATAGACTAGAAATTTTTAACTTGTTTTTTCTTCTCATCTTTGCACCATAACTGCTGCTGAGACAGATAGCAATGGAATTAAAGGAAAAAGAATGCAATGCTGTATACAGCATATCACAAATTCTTTGTGCCTGGACCGAGCACAAGGTTCTTGTAAATTCATGCACAGTGATGGTTTATGCAAATTGGTAATTTGTTATCCCAAACCATTTTAATTGAATATAGGCCTATTGAAACAATAGTTGATTTAATTGGAGTAGAGTTCTTTTTAGTGGTCCCTCTCTATAATGATTATCATCACTCGAGCAAAACACATACATGACCTCATCCTAAATACTGTACATTAAATATGTGTATAAATTTATTAATGCAAGAATAGAAAAAGTATCAACCTGGAAATAATTAAGTATTTAGTAGTACTGGTGTAACGATGGATGCCTGAAACTTGCTCACCATCAGCTATACTTAGCCTGGTTGATACCTGGTTGATGGGGTTCTGGGAGTTCTTCTACTCTCCAAGCCCGGCCCGAGGCCAGGCTTGACTTGTGAGAGTTTGGTCCACCAGGCTGTTGCTTGGAGCGGCCCGCAGGCCCACATACCTACCACAGCCCGGTTGGTCCGGCACTCCTTGGAGGAATAAATTTAGTTTCCTCTTGAAGATGTCCACGGTTGTTCCGGCAATATTTCTTATGCTTGCTGGGAGGACGTTGAACAACCGCGGACCTCTGATGTTTATACAGTGTTCTCTGATTGTGTCTATCGCACCTCTGCTCTTCACTGGTTCTATTCTGCATTTTCTTCCATATCGTTCACTCCAGTACGTTGTTATTTTTTCTGTGCAGATTTGGTACTAGCCTAGCCCAGCCTTACCTAGCCTCCTCCAAGTTTATCTGGCCTCCTCTAGCTTTACTTAGTGTTATTTAACCAAGTTTTCACATAAGATCTTGTGTCATGGATTAGTATGAATAATTAGGGTTTGCAATTTATTCTCAGTTTGAAAGCCCCAAACCATTTGGTCAAAAAACACCAAAGACACTTTTAGTCCGGAAACCATGATAATTTAGATGGTGTTTGATCTTAATTGGAGCATATTATTGAGGTTCCATGTATTTACTAGTGGGAACTCCAGATCCAGCCCACAAGGCAGGTTTCCTCATACTTTCTCTTCATAAAGAGTTGACTGTGGCATTGGTATGTCATTTTTCTGATCTCAAATACTGAAACATTCCAAGTTATTCTCGTCAAGGTGTACAATACTTAAGTGTTAGATAAAACCCAAAGGCTAATACAAAAGATTAGATACATATAACATAAAATACATTATTTTGTTATAACTTGTAGCATGTACCTTCCAATAATGGGGTTACTCTCAACCTTCCAGTAATGGGGTTATTACTCTCTACCTTCCAGTAATGGGGTTAATCTCAACCTTCCAGTAATGGGGTTATTACTCTCTACCTTCCAATAATGGGGTTACTCTCTACCTTCCAATAATGGGGTTACTCTCAACCTTCCAGTAATGGGGTTATTACTCTCTACCTTCCAATAATGGGGTTACTCAACCTTCCAGTAATGGGGTTATTACTCTCTACCTTCCAATAATGGGGTTAATCTCAACCTTCCAATAATGGGGTTACTCTCTACCTTCCAATAATGGGATTACTCTCTACCTTCCATTAACAGGGTTACTGTCTACCTTCCAGTGATAAGATTATTCTCAACTTCCAGTGATCAGGAATGTTGTTCTGTTACATTACAAAGTGTGCCAAACTGTTAGATGTAACCACTTTCCATATGATATTTCATATACAGTACAATAATGTGAAATCAATTTGTATACATATTAAGTACCGAGCCTGTGTGCTGCCTGGGAACTTTTATAGTAAATTTTAGATCCCAATAATTTACAGTAAGCAAAATGTACTTAAACTCAATTTTTCATTTACAGTAATTAAACATTTTGGCTCTATTTAAGTTGTCAGGAGTCTACACTCTACAGCAACAGCTCACAACTGGGGGTTCCGAGTTCCATTTTCACTGAGACATACAGTTGGGCATATTTATTTTCACCTGATGCCTATATTCACCTAGCAGTAGAGTTACGCACACAATCTTACAAGAAGTATTACGACTTATTTGGAAAGTATTCCATTCTAAACAAGAGATATTCTCAATATACTTTGTAAGTAAAATTTTGACAGGATTTATGTGCTGCTCCCCTGGTCTCTTGTTACTACTGTATTGTGTAAGTGGTTAATAAAGTGTATTTATGACATCCAGTTGCAATCCAGGAAAAGGCCTAATATAACAGGGATCATTGTTTTTTTTTTAAAGCATGGTAAATGTTTTTTGAAGGGTCATTTGTTGACAAAGTACAGTCCTGCATATTCCACTAACCTCCTATTTTAGTTATTTGGTGTAATTATAACTATTTGTCTATTTGGTATAATTAAAGCCCTTTAATTATTTAAACTATGCTTCCAATGTGTATTTCAATAATGCCACAGGGGCTTACTCCGTATTTTTCTCTTAAATGCTTAACATCCAACTACAGCAATATGTACTTGTATTGGCTCCATGATCAATATATTTTCCTTTTAGGTTTTCACCTACTAAAGATGGATGTTCAAATATAACTTGATAAATCAACTAGTTAAAAAAAAAAATTAGCTTGATTAATGTTTAAAACTAAATTAAAAATGTCTCTTCCACATTGTTATTAAAAGGTTAATATGTATATGAGGTTAAATTGAGCTACACCTACAAAATATAGGCTTAATTTGTACTGGAGTGAATTGTGTAATGCTGTTGCTGTGATGTGATACTCTAGGTAAAGTCATTTATGAAGCAAGTCTCGCCTATTCTCAGATTTGTTAAACTGACTCCTCAGTTTAACAGGATCTTGGGAGATAAAGTTGGAATGTGGAAGTAGGGAAACAGACGAGAGGGGAAGAGACCCGGGTAGCCCATCTAGCACTACATAAAACATCTTTATACATACTGTATTTCTATATCAGTGAAAATTATTGCCAAAAATCAATTAAATTTAATCTTATTTATTTAAACCTTTGGTAGATATAGGAACTCTTTACAGTACCATAAAGAGACTACTATTTCATTGTGTCTAGTCTAGGTCTTGTAAGTTTTGGTTTGACTTCAAATATACTTTACTTTAATAGTGCATTACTATTATATTTTCTGCTCTAAGAATTTACTTAAATTTAAAAATTAAAAAAAAAATCTTACCTAAAACTAGTAGTGTTTACAAATTTATATTTTTTTTTCCAAAGACACGGCAGGTAACTAAATAATTTAGCCAGCACTATTACCTGCACTTTACTGTGCAACTAAAAAATCTACTCATTCTAGGATTGGTTCACTCATTCACTCTACATCTTTGTAAAGTGCTTGGTCTAACATCAAAATTTGTAAACTGATAATTTTTCTTTAGTTTTCTTTGCCATGAGAACTCTCATTCCTGCCAGTGATCTCTTAAAATTATTTATTTGTTTTCCTCCGAGAACAGTACTAATGCCAACCTCACAATCCTTTGCCATGATCACTTTAGTATGTCAAATTAATAATTTTATCCAAGTTATGCTACCTTGTCTTCCCCTTCTAGTCTGAATAATATAATTCTCTCACTCCTTTTTCACTCAAATGTAGTAATAAAAAAAAAGAATGAAAACCCTCAGGTAACAATAGGTAAAATAATTTATCAAAGCAAAACTATATTTTATCGCTAATATTTAATACTACAGGAAAACAATAAAAAAGTAAACATTTACTGGCCAGTACTAGTTTGGCCAAGAGTTTCTCTTCTCATTATGAAATTTCATGAAAGAGCGATTCTTGTTATGAACATCGAACTATTGTTGTAATAAAATCTTAAAATTACTTTTTACGTAATTACTATAATGATCGTCTAAATTATTTAAGTTACATTGCATTATTTCTTCAACTATCAACATATATATTATTTTCCAGTGCTATGTACAGTAATCATTGTACAATATATTCTTTGGCAGCTGTAAATATCATAATTACATCACTTTGTACATATAAAAATGTATGCTTGAGGCAGTTATTAAAAGTAAATATTCAGACCCCTGAATATAATTGTCCCTTTAACTATAAACAATTATTCTGGACATACTACTTACTGTCACAATAACTCTCAAAACTCAGATGACCAAGAAGAACTGTGGACTGTTGGCCTTGGACCCAACACCAAAAAGTGTAGGCGAGGACCACATCCACTGTAGGCCACGAGATGGAGTTGGCAAAACAGGCCAGATGTCCTCCCCCACAGCGGCATCAAAGGACCATCTTCTTGAGATCTTGAGATGATTTCGGGGCTTAGCATCCCTGCGGCCTGGTCCTCGACCAGGCCTCCTTTTTGTTACACATCCCCAGGAAGCAGCTGTAACTCCCAGGTACCTATTTACTGCTAGGTAACAAGGGCATCAGGGTGAAAGAAACTCTGCCCATTTGTCAGGGCGTCAGAGATCAAATCCGGAACCTCAGGACTACGAATCCAAAGCGCCGTCCACTCGGCTGTCAGGCTCAGGTAGTACAAAGAACTCTTAGAGAGATGCACCCTTCCACAATGGGTGATGTCAACTAGGAGCAAAAGCTGAAGCAAATCAGAGAATGACTCCTCCAGAATCCCTGACCAATGACAGGCAAGGACCTGCCCCAAAAGGGGGAGAGGACAAAAGGAACAATGACTAAGCCAAATTTGAGACATAAACAAGGATGCAGGGACACCAGCCAAGACATTCATGCAGCCAAGGAGCTGACCAGAGAAAAGCTCCATGACAGCTCAACACTCAAAAACAAGTGCATACAATCCCTAAGATCCTCCCCATTATCAAGCCCAGAAAATGAAAGCAACTGTATGTGCAGCTGATCAACACCCACATCCTGAGGCAAGGATGGTGCAAGCAGGCAAGCCTGAAATGCTGCCTGCTTGTAGTTGATAGAATTCACTAAATAAAACATCTAAATTATTGGGACTGCTCAACAATTTTAAATCTGTATTCCTTAGGGCACAGGCAGTAAAGATACATAATCATTTACACTTGGAAAATACTAGAACAGATTCCAAATCTACACACAGAAAAACTACCACATAAGACCAGAACACATGAAAGGATCTCCAATATACCCAATAAAAGGCATAGGTACAATACACATACTGAGAGAGAACTCTATCAACATCAGAGGCCCAAGACTTAAACACACTCGGAGCATAACTGATTGACCTTTTGCCGTGTCCAAAAGAGAACTCGATAAACACCACTAAAAGATTTCGGGGCTTAGCATCCCTGCGGCCTAGTTCTCCTTTTTGTTACACATCCCCAAGATGCAGCCCATAGCAGCCATCTAACTCCCAGGTACAGTACCTATTTACTGCTAGTTAACAGGGGCATCAGGGTGAAAGAAACTGCCCATTTGTTTTCGCCTCCACCGAGGATCGAACCCGGAACCTCAGGACTAGGAATCTGAAGCGCTGTCCACTCGGCCGTCAGGCCCCCCCAGTGGTACATGACAAGTACATTAAGCGAAGGACCCGCAGTCATAAAACCCTGAGAAACTGAAGGCAGCGGATTCTCAGTGGGAAGCAGTTGTTCAGCTACCTCCATCATCAAAGTGGAAGGGGCAGTACTCAGAGAAGGTCCACACACTCACACCTGAAATATCATCATCAGACTCCGAAACCCTCAGATGTTTCGGGACTGGAAGCAAAGGAGGCCCCCTTGGCCCACCAAACATAAGCCAAACCTCGGAAGGATATGGAGGAGAAAACTTTGAACAAGTAGAAAATATGAATTGCTCCAAGATTGGATCCTGAAAAGACAAAGGGGCCAAACCTGCAACCATATTGACATTAAGGTGCAACTACATATACTGTACAGACAAACCTTGTTGTAAACCGGGCACCTCCTGATAAGCCGAGTGAGTTCCTTGAGCAGTGGTTCCTAACTGGTGGGTCACGACTCTCTTGGGGGATCTTTTGAGAATTAGAAAATAGGAGTCTCTCGAGTACCGGGTTTCCGAAAAGGAAGAACAACAGCCCGAGCCACTTTGCAAGGACTAACGACATCTCTCAAATACAATTATTAATATTCAATAAATGTTAAAGTACACCCTGAGGGAGATGATGCAGCATCTCATAATGAATACCGTTTGAGCCTGCCACCATAGAATCGAAGAGGAATAAGACAAACTGGAGTTACGTAGGAAGAGATCATTATATGGGAGCTGAAGGTGAATGCGAAAAATCAACAGACAAGATTCAAGAAGGGGGGTGTACGAATAAGGAAAAGAGGAGGAAGACGAGAACCTGAGATGACAGCTGAAAAGTGCGAATCCTGTTTGTTCACAACCAACACCAACCAAATCTGCCACGACAGAACCATGAAAATGCCTTTCTTTTCAGTACACAGTTTCGAATCCTTATCACGGTTCCTGCGGACTTTCTCATCGATATGTCACGATTATGTGATTTCTTTGTGTATTCAGGTTTTGCTGTTATTACATTATATATACACATATATCTATCTACATTTTCATGCACCATAACAAACCAATAAGCAGTTCTGGCAGGTGTGGTAATGAAATCCAAGCATGTTCTATTTTGTGTTATACTTTTAGGATCTTAATTTTATAACTTTTCATCCATATCATCCTTAGAAGCAATTGGGAATCTTTGACAGGCCACCATCTTCCTGTCCCTATCGAAATCACTAGAGATGGTGTCCCTTGAGTAAATTCAGGCAAAATACTGTACCTCAATCACATCACCCCTTACCTTTTCTTCAAGAAAACTTGCATTACATTCTCTAATCTCATTTCATGAGAGGCTAGCTTTCTCCTATTTCTCTATATTTTCTAAAGAAAATATGCCATTCTATAGTACAGCATCCAAAACCGAAATGTATAATCTAAAGAGGCCTAACAAGGTAAAGATAAAGCAGGAGAATAACATTAAATGTCTGATTATTAACACTTATTGTCTTAAATCATACACTGGCAATTTCAGCACTGTCCAGCTGATATCTTTTAGACTTAAGGTCCTGCATTAACAGCATTAACAAATTTGTTCTTAATTTAAAAGTCTAAATCATCTTGTAGCAATTTTGAAGCCCCAATGACATTGTCACGCGGAATGCCTTGATGGTGTGGTCACGTGGAATGCCGTAATGGCGTGGAATGCTGTGGCCATACATAATGCCGTGGCCACGCATAATGCCGTGGCCACTCAGAATGCAGTGATGACATGGTCACCAGAGAAAGTGGTGACGACGTGGTCACCAGGGAAAGTGGTGACGACGTGGTGACGATATGATCACTTTAAAAAGAGTGATGTGATCACCGGGAAAGTAGTGACATGTTCATTATGAATAATCTGTCACCACTGGTTTGGATTTAAATGAAATACATAGTAAAGGTAAACATAAAATGTATTACACGTTATACAAATTTACAACATGTTTTTTTCTTTAAACAATTTACAATAAGAATGTATTTTCCATTTTAAATAACGTTTTCTGCAATAAGTAATGTTTCAAACTCAACACACAAATTGCAAATGGTTAACTTTCCTAAAAGTATTTAAAATTAAGTAACCAAAAGTTTCAGTTTAATTGTGTCAGAGTTTGCAGAAGCAACTTCTTGGAGTCAGACCAATACAGCTAAAAGTGTGTGATTGGGCTGCTGTTTTGAGCATCTTTGTTACAAAATATCTTTCCCTGTCGAATGCCAGTCTTGTTTTCAAACATCCCAGTAATAATGGGTGAATTCCAAGCTGCATCAGTACTGTTTGCCGACAATAACCATCCACTGGAGATACTCTTAATGTTTGACACAGAAGAATCAAGACATTGCTTTTCATCTGAATTTGCCTGATAGCTACATGGGGTGGCCAGATATTCTTGTGTTCCAGGACTCTGATTGGTAATAGAAATAATCAGAGAATCTGAATGTGTTGCTGGAACAAAGTTGCTATTTTTCCCTCGAGGATTTATTACACTACTATGCCTTGGGTTGCCTGCTTGCATAGTATCACCTCCAGGCAAGTCTCGTACATCTACACAACTCGGAAGAACATATGATGCGAGCGTTTCAGATCTCTGCAAGTTATCATGTATTGATGCAACCGTAATTCTTTGTGTAGCTGCACAAGACAAACTCTCAAGATGAGGACTGACTACTCTAGTACTTTGTGACGATACAACCAACAGCTGCTCATCATGTTCTACCACACTGTTATTGTTGCCAACTTGTGATGAAACTTGTGGACCCTGTGCCCTCAGTGAGACAATATTTACCGAGTTGTCCTTTACAAACTCTTCTACTGAAGATGTACTGGCAGCAATATGATCGATTTCACAACTTGAAGTGTCCACCTTAGCACTGGCTTTAGTTTTCTCAACCATTTCCAAGTCCACCTTGTGTAACATTCTTGAACGCCTTCTACTCTTAATTTCCATTGTATGTGTCCCTCTTTTATCATCTATAAAAATGGCTGTGCTCTCTTTCTCCACATGAGGTGATTTGCAATTCAATATATTTGATGGCTGAGAAGTAATATTACCCTTTTCATCAACTTTTGGCAAAGTGTTCATATAAATATTAGGAACTGGTGTAATAGTAGATGGTGAAGAAGATAACCAATACGAACCAAAACCTGATGCAGAATTGTTTGGTATTCCTTCACTAGCTGCAAAATCCGTACTTAATCTCGATGACCGTCTACGAGCCTTTGTATTAATTTTTCTATTTAAGCGAGAAATGGGCAATTGACAAATTTTTGCAGTGGATGATGTTGAAGGCTTATCTGTGTTAAGCGTAAGTGCAGCCATTCCTGCTGAAGGGGAAGCAGGAGAGCAACACCCAACCATACTACCTGACAGAGGCACAGTAGGAGAGGTGCTGGTGAGAATATTCAGCCTTAAGCAGGGATCACTTCCCACAGCACCATCGAGCTGGTCCAAGGATTTATTTGAGCTATCACTTGGGCTTGCTGGCTGAAGGATGGTACTGTATAAAGGTTTCTGAATTCCAGATACCCTTCGCCTTCCTCGGCTTCTACTTTTCCCTTTACCTTTGCAACCTTTCTGAGGTTTCAAAGCTGCCGAGTCATTAAAGTTCAGCAGATCTGTATCAAGGAGATTATTAGGAGAGGGAGAGTTCAAAACAATATTAATCAAGCTAGATTTCAATTCACTGACATTTTCTGCGAACAATTCTATAGTGTCATTACTTTTACAATCTCTTCGTTTTTTCATTTGATTATCAACATAAGATTTACTAGATCTTTTTATGCCCATTTCCAGTCTCTTTACTTTCGTTTCTTTTCCTTGCTCACTTCGAGGTTTCCTTTGCTTTGTTTTTTCTTTTGCTGCAGCCCTCTGTTCTGTCGAGGGTTCACTGTATAATATATTATCTCTCTCTTTATCTTTTATACTTACTTTTTTTTGTTCAACTTTTATTGTTTTGTGCAATTTTGTGTCCATGTCGAGTGTGTTAACATTAAAGGCTTTTTCCACACTAACAGAGGATTTAAACAGTTCTTCAGGCCTGGATAAGTTCTTTGTACTCTCCTTTTTCTGTTTGACTTTTATTGCCTTGTGGAATTTTGTGTCCACTTGCTCAAGTTTTATATCACTAGAGAGATTTTCTATACTATCAGATGTTCTCCACAGTTCTTCAGGCATGAATAAATTATTTTTAGTCTCCTTTTTTATTGTTATTTCACTGTGGAATTGTGTGTCCACTTGTACAAGTTTTATATCACTTGAAACTCCTATATTAAGAGGTGATTTACCTAGTTCGTGGCTGGGTACATTCTGTGGCTTTACATCTGCAGCCAAACAGGTTGTGCCAGAAGAATCAGTCATGAATGAATTCTGCAGATTCAAAGGGGATAACTCGGCAATTCTTTGCATTCCTTTAATAGGTACGTCTAAGGTCTTGTCCACAGGTTGCAAAGGACATGCCAACAGCCTTCCAGATCGTCTCCGGACCTTTTTTTCATGGCAGTTAGGGGAACATGGCTGTTTAGGTTCATCAGTAATTGTTGAGGAGAGAAAGTCATCAAAAATCATCTGGGATTTAATTGTATCCTCTGAATCTGATGGAACCTCTTTCTGTAGCTTTGATTTGTTCACCCTAAGAGCATCCATGTTTTTAATAATATCATCAACACCTGCATTATTAATGTCTGGTTTTATAATATTTCCTTCATAAAACCCAATGTTCTCAGTTATGTTTGAAAATCTCTTCGTAATATTTATAGGTTTTGCATTTTGACCTTCATCCTCAAACAAGCAAGCGAGGACAGCTTCAAGTTCCTCAGCAGAAATTGCAGTGCCCTTTGGAATTTTCACTCCTCTCAACTGCTTCATCTTGCGTGCCCGTTCCTTACGGAAACGAGTTTTTTGTTTAGGTGGGAAGTAATGACTGGGAAAGAGACAAAATCGCCTAATTTTTCTCGCAGCCATCACGGACATAGATAGGTCAGCAACATCAATATCTTCCTTACTTTGATCACATTCTTGTGTATCCTCTCTAACTGTCGACTTCCCATTTTCGATGAATCGAGGCAACTCATAGATAGTTTCCAAAGGGGTTGAAGTAGCATTCTTACAATTTTCCTGCAGATATAAACTCTCCACATTTATAGCTGCCTTCCTTTTAAACCCACTATACCTCCTTCGTCTACCGTTATCCTCTGCTTCATCACTATTGTCCTCACCATTGGTGATCTGTGCTGCCCGTGACCGTAACCTGAAATATTGATGTATGTAGGTAAGATGTCATCTACAATATGCTGCCATTGATTTATACAAAAGTGAATATATGGCAGACTACAGAACTGGAAAAATATAAATATCCCAAGCAAATACCATATACTGTATCTTGATAATGGTCCTGGACAGATCAAAACATCGTTGTCTGCCCAACCACTTTGGCTCTGCGGTAGATCAACGGTCTCGCTTCATGCAGGTCAATGTTCGATCCCTGATTGTCCAAGTGCTTGAGCACCATTCCTTCCCCCTCCCCGCTCATCTCATCCCAAATCCTTATCCTGACCTCCACTTCCAAGTGCTATATAGTCGTAATGGCTCGGCACTTTCCTCCCTGATAATTCCCTTCCCTTCCCCTCCCCTCAACATCTTTTGGTGTGGGGTTTGGTTATCATAACATATCTCAACCAAAATAAATTAAACATTTAAATTTGTTAATAAACAAAAAAAAAATTATAACTAAACCCAATAAATTTGTTCTGCACATCTTAAACAAATCTGCTAATCAGCAAATCTAAAACATCTTATGCAAATCTGCACATTCCGCTTCAACAAACTTGTTTGTTGAATCAGGTGATTAAATCCGGCCTGGAAAGTGTGCGTTCCAACCGGAGATACACTGAATTGAGGCTCCACTGTACTTTAGGTTCTGTCCCAATTGGTTAATTCCATCATGGTTACTGTATTCTTATTGGCTCTGTTGCAAAACTTCTTGGAGTATGGTTTGCAAATGATAGTAATTAAAGCATCAGCATGCACAGCATGTGTAGATTTGTCATTGCAACAATACCTATTTATTTGAGAGCTTTTTCAAGGATGTTAAAAAATATGGTGCCATATTTTGCTAAAAATAAAGTGCCATATATGACTCAAATCAATATAAGTTTGTTCCTTCTATGAAAGGCTGTTTATCAGCAGTTGGGATTATCCTTACTCAAGTACACAGTATCCAAGTTTCATATCACTCCCTATTTTCTCCTTTACTGTAACCTTGTGTTTAAAATTCTACTGTCAATTGTGATTTTAGTATGTACAATAAATACCAAAATTTTGTTTGGCCTAAAAAATTTATGAAAGTTCATCAATTAACAAGGCAAATACGATAAAATAGACTTACGTAAACGTGAAATCTAAAGTTGATGGAATAAGCATGTATTTTGACCAGACCACACACACTAGAAGGTGAAGGGACGACGACGTTTCGGTCCGTCCTGGACCATTTTCAATCGACTTGAGAATGGTCCAGGACGGACCGAAACGTCGTCGTCCCTTCACCTTCTAGTGTGTGGTCTGGTCAACATACTTTAGCCACGTTATTGTGACTCATCGCCTGCACAAGCATGTATTTGAATGTTGTTACGAAGACTGTGACTGATGTGAAATATATTTGGATGTGGCTAATGAGCATGTAAAGAGATGTACACGATTTCAGAGACGACACAAAATTCATAAAATGTGGAACATAAATGTCACAACTACAGCAGCCAAATCACAAACCTGCGGCCACTATCTGCACTGGACATCTTGTCATCGGGTGAAGAATCCACTCTCATAATCTCTGTAATACAAAATTATTTAATAAAAAAAAAATTGAGTAATAACTGCAAGATGATGATGCTTATATATACAAAAACAAGTGTTGAATATAATGAAATGCCTCTTTGATAGATCCTTGGTGGCACTTTGGTGCTGGCTACCTGGTAAACTCCACCCAATTAGATTCAAACCAAGCACTTGCAGATCACTGTAAGCCTACCAGGGAGCAGAGGCCAAAACACAGTGAATTTATTTACTATAAACTGTGTGTCTGCAGAATCGAGCTATTAGCTCTTGGATCCTGCCTTTCTAACCAATTTATCTTTCCTCTATTATATTTACTACATATATTTCTAATCCACACATACACATCCCCAGGAAGCAGCCTGTAGCAGTCTAACTCTCAGGTACCTATTTACTGCTAGGTGAACAGGCCCATCAGGGTGAAAAAAACTGACTATTTGTTTCTGCCTTGGTTGGGAATCGAACTCGGGGCCATTAGTACTACGACACCCGAGTCCTGTCCACTTAGTCATGAGGCCCCTCCCCCCACCTGTGTGATAATCACTGAAGCAGTCCACATAAAGAGAGGCAACTCTCGATTCAATGCACCAGATACACAGTTTTTTGCATTCTATCTCTTCATTTAATTCGTTAACCGAGTGAATGTAACCTATCCACCGCTGGCCACTGGAGGGGGAAGGGGGCAGTGTGCAGGATAAACATATAAATTGTGACACTAGCTCTCCACACATGTCAGTTGCTTAATTTAGAAACTAATTGTGGTCGGTGTTGAGCCCATTGTTGATGTGACGATGTGTATTGAATTTTGTAACTAGCTCATCAAGATTGTAACTTGCTTGCAGGCGATGAGTCACAATAACGTGGCTAAAGCAATTTGACCAGACCACACACTAGAAGGTGAAGGGACGACGACGTTTCGGTCCGTCCTGGACCATTCTCAAGTCTCGCAATCAACTTGAGAATGGTCCAGGACGGACCGAAACGTCGTCGTCCTTTCACCTTCTAGTGTGTGGTCTGGTCAAGTAACTTGCTTAGCTAAATGAATTAATGGGGTTCAGTCCCTGAGACCTTTATGTGCCTCTGTGACCCTTTCCACTACCGGCCACAGGATGGGTATGGGATGCATAATAAATGATCTAAACCAAACTCTCTCCATTCTGTTCGCTTGCAAACACCACACTCATATAAACCTTTAGCAAGTTTTCCTGAAATTATGTAACCAATCTTGAGAAGTGCAAGGGCATCTGTGCAAGCCAGTCTGTTGGGAGCTGCATGAGGCATTGTTGTTACATAAACCTTCTTCACAACACTACCTTTCTGTCCAAACTTCATTAGAAATTGTGACAAGAGAGCAAGACTTGTACTGTATTATGGATTGGTGGTTTCTTGTTCGATTTCATCAAATATATGTTGTAACAGTTCGGCACAGTTACGTCCACGAGGTGTATAAATTATTTCTTCTAAAACATAATCCACGTATTTAAAACTGATTCTGAAATTGGACAGTGTTGCGTATGCTCCTTGCACATTTTTTTTTTATGGAAACCTCTGCTGACAGTCTACTATTCAGAACCACTCAAAGATCTTTTTCTTTGTTAAAGTTCCTTAATATCTCCACATACTGTACTAAAATTTATAGGTTGTGTGCAAGGCCTATTTTCTCCATTTCCACATTCCATATTATGACATTTATTGTCCCGAGACCATTAATTTTACCCTGAACACATCCAATCATAAAATTAATATTTGAATTAATTCATTGTGTCGGGGCACAGGAAGCCAGTGTGTATTCATACACATTAGGCTTATATCGATGTCCTCCCCAAGGTCGAATTACTGATCCCGCCCAGGAAACAACCCACAAGCTGACTAACTCCCGAGTACCTACTTACTGCTAGGTGAATAGAGCATTAGGTAAAGAGAAATATGCCCAATCATTTCTGTCCAGCTAGGGATTCGAACCCGGAATTCTCGATTGGGCGTCCAGAACGAACCCGACTGTACTACAGGGACCCTGTATACAGCATTGACTTATGGCTTATAAATATACAGTATTGAGCTGTACTTTGTATAACATGCTGGATGTGCCCAGAATCAGCAGTGTAACAAGTTGATCTGATACATCACCACATAAGCCAATATACAACAATCATAATCCCAAGGTTACACTAGGAAATCATTATTCATTTGCCTCTCTGATCAGTCTTGAAAAAGCATTACACATTCTGTGATGTGGTCCACTCATTGACAATGCAAACAATAATATGAACCATAAACTAGGACTGGAGAATTTCATCTCAAAACTTTACAATAAAATCTGACCAAATTGTATCTGGGTCTGGAAATATGAAATACTGTAGAGGGAAAATATAAGCATTTATTGGCAAGTATATTACTCGCATATAGATTATATAGATGTGGCCAGTTATAATGTTAACCAGTCCATAAAGCATACACTTCCAGCTGTCCTCCATAAAGAGGGTTAAACAACTGTTGCACTACAGTGTTGTGGGTTACTACAGAAGGATGGAAAACCTGGCCAGAAGCAAACTTTATGTCACTGGTGACATCACACAGATGCAGACTACATGAACTTTGATTTTGTAGCCCTTAAAGTGCTGTCATCTTCATGTGCGCATTGTCTGTGATGCTATTATTATATGTATACAAGAAGGTACATTGGGTTTATGAGAGTACAAACATTGATGTTTTACATTCTTGTAAAGCCACTAACCGCATAGTGTTTCGGGCAGATCATACAACGATCATACATCATCATATAAAGATTTACTTTTGAGTCAATGTTTGAATATCAAGGTTGCTCATATGGTTCTAATAGCTCATTTGTGTCTTCTTGCATTCATGACAGCCACTAACCACTGTGGAGTCAGATGGACTTCAGCTCCTGGTTCCTTGTCATCCAATAAGTCTTGATTCTTTCACTTACTCAGACCAGCATATACATCTTCACTGTACTATATACAGGTATATTTATTTTATATCTTTTTAACTCTTGCACACTTAGTAAATA
>WNGS01021324.1:1448043-1509881 GCA_020271785.1 Procambarus virginalis | reverse complement strand
TTTATATAGTGACCTTTGAAGGTCACTTGGCCGAGGGGCATGCTTAGGAGGATCGTCCTTCCGAAAATCGTCAAATCACAGCACAACTACCAAGACAAATGTAAAGTGGGAAAAGTTTATCAAGTAGTTGGGAAACTGTTTGATGAATCCAGCTCTTAGGGAGGAAAAAGCACCTCTTATAGATCTAATGCATCTTGTCAATCTCCTGTTTGCATGATGGTTGGGAGCAGTATGTTGTATGTTCCTACATGTTCTGGAAGTTGGCAAAAATGTAATTTGGTGCGAGTTTGTTATTGATAATCTATATTGATAGATTGGTTTGCTCTATGTACAATGCCTCGCCGATGTCCAGTCTTCTGTTGTCGCTGTATCTGAATTTTGGTGGCATTTGTGAAGATATCTCTGGTGATAGTCTGTTGCATATAACAACCAAAGAGGTAAGTAAGTAATTATCAAAAGAAGGCACCAAACTGGGAAGGCTATGTAACCAAAGAGGTAATAAACCTCTGGAAGAATGATAGGCAGGCCCAAAAGCACACAGAACCAAATCCTGGGGTGTTGCTGCACCTAAATCATACACAAAGGGTGTAAGTACACAAAAAACTCTGCAAAAGGAGACCCTCCTTGGAAACGAGACATTGTTGGCCGATTTCCTACATATGTCGGTAGAGGTCACAGCACTGGTGGTATTGCTCTTTTCTTTATTGAATTACTGACGAGTCCAGAGGCATTTCTAATACAGTAGGTGTACCGAGAGAGAATTCTGCAAACCGGCCATCCTTGAAGTAAAGGAAAATGAAGAAAAATTAACGGGTTGGAGTGGACATGTGGGCCACTCCACACAACAGCCTGTTAAAGTAATTCCAAGTCAAGCTTGGCTCCAGGCTGGGCTAGGGGAATAGAACTCTGGAGGGAATAGAAGAAAGAGTGAAAATAGGAAATGCAGATGAACCAAAGAATGCATTATTCCAGTTTGTTAGTAGTGAACACGAGGATTGAATGAAGAAACAGATGTGAGAAACCACCTTATATTCAACTTCAAAATCAAACAGTACAAACCAAATCATGGATAATTGAGTTGCAAAAGATACCCAAAAATGTTGTCTGCCAAGAGTTATGCATCCCTACCCAAAAGCACTGGTTTAGGTACACAACTAACATACAAGCACACATTGTAATCACTTTTCTACAAGCTTCCTTCATTGCTAGAATATTAAATCAAACAATGGTTTTCAAAAATTTATTTAAATTTGAGACATTTGGCAATACCGTCAAGTGAACAAAACTAACGTTGAGCTCAGCGTTTATGTTCACCTCCATCTTCTACACAATCCTCATCGATCTGCAAAATAAGACTCGTATTACAAGAATAAAGGAACTGTACATAATTTAATACTCTAAATACAAAAATTTCTGCCAAGCAAATAACATTAACTTGTTCTTTATATATCTAGAAATGCTCAGTTAAAATAATATTATCAAGATGTAAATAAAAGGAGTGCTGTGTAGACACTTGGGCGATAAGGGAATCATCATGGGAAAGCAACAAATCATTACGACTATATAGCACTTGGAATGGATCAGGATAAGGATATGGGATGGGACGGTGGGGGGAGAGGAATGTTGCCCAACCACTTTGACAGTCGGGATTGAACGCCGACCTACACGAAGCGAGACAGTCACTCAAGATGTAAATAAGCGAGACAGTCACTCTACTATCCAGTCCAAGTGTTTGGGTTAGGTAAACTAAAGATATGGTGCAGTGCTTCACATGGTCACATATCCTACCTGCCCAAAAGTCTTTGCATATCTCCTCCACACATCCTAACTCTTACAATACAAGATATCGCACTTTTCAAATTTTCGCATTTCCCATTATCCTATCACTTTACATTTGTATTTCACCTATATTTCTTATTTGAATATTGATTTAAAAGAGGAGAGTACAACAGTATCAGTATAACTTACATCTGGCCACTTCTCAGGTATGAGGTCCAACAGGTCATCTTTAATGTCACCTTGAATAACAATTTCGTCATCACCAGTCACCGACGAACCACAAGCAAACTTTGTCCCAAAAAACTTTGCTGCCACCTTAAGATCAATATCTGAAAAGTTTCATAAAAAAATAAAAATTCAGTAGTTATAAAAACTGGTACGAGGTATTGCAGTTTATATTGTTTATATTTAACGAAGGCAATTGAAAAGGGTGCTATACTCATTTACTTGGCCCAAAATACTGGCAGTATCCTAAAATGAAACTTAATGCAGGATTAATATTATGACTGATGACTAACTAGTCTAACTTGATGACTAACTTGACTATCTAACCACTACCAGCTATGTTTTCTATTGCATGATAGGAATAAAAAAATGGTATCCACAGGTAGGCATTTCTCAGAATTTGGAGAGGGTGGTGCATGCACCATTATGAACCACTAAGCAGTTTTGGTTGGTATGACACTATTAAGCTAGGCTCAATGATCACTGGTTATCATATTTTCACAAATTTGTAACTGCACACATTGAATGTATAATATTTTCTTTACATTTCTTTATTTCCTTTTACATGGATTTTTAAAGTGAATAATGCATTGGGCTATCAATGCATTTGCGATACATTTGTATCACAAAACGTGTTGAATATAGGTACACAATCATGTTGCTAATACAGTACAGTATATGCACAATATTACATTCTTAGAACAATAAAATATACCGTTTTTGCTATTAGTACACTGTAAGCACCCATTATATATACTGTACTGTAAAACAATTTACAATTTTATGCACCATAACAAACCACTAGGCAGTTCTGATGGGTGTGGCAATGAAATCTAAGAACAGCATAGTCTCCCACACTACTCACCTGATAACACCCAACATGGCAAAATGCCTCCCAATATATTGTACTACACGCATCACTAACTCAGGCTACAACACTTGCTATTATTATCAGACTCATGGTCACTAAATCATGAATATTAATAATTTTCAAAAAGTTCATTTTTTAAAGGAACATCAGATCTAGTTTATGATGCATAGATGCACGAAACTGCGGCTGTGTGTTATAGATGTCTGTCTTGTGCTGTTAACATTATAACCAGCATTGTATTCACCGATATCTGAACCTTTTACATATCAGTCTGAATCTTGTGATACTATCATAAAATAATCGCAGCTATTTATTTCAATGTTATTAAGTGATGCTGTGGGCACTACCTGCATGGCAGTGCTGCAAGCTGCTGCAGAATTGCTACCATGATGTTTTTTCCCCAAGATGGTGTGGTTTACTAGAGGTCTGACGAAGCAAATGCAAGCCCCCATATATGCACAAGACTTAAATCTTACGCTGTACTTAAAATCGTCCTTCACCGACTTGTGCAGGAGAGAGATGAACTACAAAACAGTGCTAGAGGGTAATAAACAATGCACATGCATAAACACATCAAACACCAAAAGAAGTGATGGAGCAACAACAGGAATCTGTAAGATCTCCACGAACATCTATCAGCATAGAGCCAACACACAGTGTAATACAGATTAACTAAAACAAACAAAGAAACAAAGCATGAATGTGGAACCTGCACATATGCATGGGGAGTGTAAATATGGGCTATCAGAAAGAACTAATGGAACAAAAACACCATTAATAATACAACACCCATATATAACAAGATTTTTTTTTTAGCAAGAAAAAGAATGGCAAGAAATGTCAAGTCTACCACCACCTCTGTGAAATGCTAGACAGGACAGACACAGTGGCACCTCTACCAGAACGACAGACATTAACACCAAGTAAAATACTCGGCACTTGTACATACACGATAACATCTTTCGCATTTGCCAACCAACATACTCAAACCATAGGCCACTTTATACTGGTATTCTAAAAGGCAAATGCAATGTTTGCTGCTTTAACTGAAACTTTCACAAAGGAGTTATGACAGTAAGATATGATAATCTAGCATTGTGCCCTTGCACAAGGGTGATGGAACGTTCAAAGATGACGACACACAAGTGAGTTAAATAATGAGACCAATATGACTTTTCAGTGAACCTCAAAACACATTGAAGATCAATGATGCAAACAAATTATGAATGTGATATCAACATCAAACCACATATCAGATGTCACCCTAACACCATTGAATTTTGAAGAAGCCATAGACAGCATGTCCATGCACGCTGCACCAGGCCTGGACTCCTGTAATTCTAAATTCACCAAGAAAAAAAAGAAAAACTATCACAGGCCTTAAACATCTTTTGGAAACTGAGCCTTGATACTGGCGTTATCCCCAATACACACTCCACAAAGAGGGGTAGTAAACCAGACATAAAATTAGAGATCAATACTGTTGTTCTAACATGAACTACAATATTGATCTCGAAGATAAAAATCTTTGAAAGTGCATTGCACTGGGTGCACGTAAAAAATTTTGTCCAGTTTGCACAGACTGATTTTGGAGATACAGTATTACTTAGGATTGGGATATTACCCCAACAACCAGTCAAGTTCTATAATTTGCCACCCGAACTGCAGGCCTAATATTGATAGGGACAGTTCTTGTACCATCATCCATAAGTGCTGGAAGTTTTATACCAATTCTAAAGGAATTCTGCAGATATTGATTACAGATTTAGTAGTAATAAATATTGTACAGTATTGGCAAAAATAAGCTAATGCCCCAGTGGGGATACTTAAACTAAACATTTTAGACTGCAAATCAGACACCCACTAAATGTTTTGAGCCCAGTGATAACAGTGTTCCTCTTCTTGCCCCGAGGCGCTACGAACACTACAACCTTGCGCGGACCTTCATCAGCCTTCTTTTTGGCCTTGACCATGCCCTTCCCACCACGCTTCTGTCTCTTCTTTTCTTCATCCCCTCCTTCCTCTCCACCTACACTGGCTGCCAAGAAACATTACAACAGTATTAATTTTTACATCCCTCTTGACAGGCATAAAATACATAAAGAAATAAATATGTAATGCGCTTTTTGCACTTGATGCAGGAATACAAGAGCAATTTTCTTACAAAGTATCTACAAATACTCACTTGTAAATGACCAGTCACACAAGCCAGGCATGTTGCTTCAGAAATGCATATGTAGGTTTAAGACAACAGTTGTTTGAAAAATTTAGTTTCATAACATTGTAGAAAAAATTGAGGAATCCATTAAATATTAGAAAATAATAACAAGAGGCCAAGGATTCAAGAAAGCAAAACGTGCAAAATATTTACATAAATTCTCTTTGGTATTTATGGACCAATTGTCAAAATTAAATATGAGGGTAACATTTTCCAAAACATTGGAATCCTCAAAACTTTATTACAATAATAATAGGGAAGACGGGATATCATGAACACGGCTCTCAATTACACACGCTAACTCACCTCCATCCATAAGCTTTCGGAACATGTCTGGCAAGTTCTTCTCCAACCACTGTTTACACTTCTCGTACCCAGGATAATATTCACAGTACTTTAAGTAGGATCCATCATAAATCACATGAAATAGAACAAAAAAAAAAATACAATTACCCACACGCACAAATTATGTTTAGAAGCAAGGAACAGAAATGGGAAGTCAGGATCTGACATTAGACAATCCATTAAGAAAACTGGTAATTAGCAGTAAATTAGTACAGAACACTGTAGACAGAAGTCCAGAATAATTTTTGAATGTTTGGAAAAGGACATACCATCTAGGGTAGAAAGGAGCAACAGAAGAGGCAAAAATCATTTAGAAAATAGTAGGTTTAAGAGAAAGCTTCTCAATAAGTGATAATGCCAATAATTTTTGGAGAATAGGAAAATATGTAAAAGCTAAGACTCGCCCCTTTAGGATGACATTAAATGGAATGAAGCAAATAGTACAATTACAAATACTGTAATTGCCAACATAACTTAAATGCCTAACCTAACTAATGCCTAAATATGCACAGTATGCTAATATATAACAATTTAAATTTGAGAAAATACCTATTTTGAATGATCAGCATGTTAAAATTTATGAATGTGTCTTTGGGGTCGACCGCTGGAGGGTATGAACTTTCTTTGAGGACGGATTGAAGCAGTTGGGCCGAAGTTTCACCTTGGGTTCCGAGAGAATGTATATATGAGCTCAGCATTCCACTTCCATTGATTTTTCAGTCATCTTTGTATACTGTGTACTTTGTGTCTCGGCAGACATACAGAAAAAAGAAAATACTGTAGTTCTAATCTACAAAAATAATAGCAAGGAAGACCCTCCTAATTAGACTTGTATCATTAACAAGCATTGTAGTTTCAAAGTGTCATATGACAATACTGGGAAGATGGGACACTATGAGCGTAGCTCTCAACCTGTAATTACATCTAGGCAATTACACACAATAGGTATACATATGAACATACACAATGCATATTACAGGAGAAACCACTAGGTAATCTCATACCAGCAAACACTGTACTTTAATATTATGCAAATAGGATACAATACATAAGCTTATAAGGATGTACTGTACATAAAAAGAAAAAGATAGATAAATTGAATCAAAGCAAAATAGATGCAGTTCAACAAAATGAGCCACTACTCACCTCTATAGGCATAGTGCAGTTGCCACAGTAATGCACAGTTATTGGATACTCCACTCCTGGCAGAGGTGTGATTCCTATTATTTCACTCATTTTGCTGAAGAATAAAAATAAATTAATATTTCAATTTCATTTCACTTATAATTTATCAGTAAAGAGTAAGCATGAACAAATAGTTATTAATAACTAATAATTCCTCGCAGACAAATGCCAATTACTGTACTGTATGGCAATTTCCAAGATGAGCCCATAACCAACGGCACACCCGGGAACCCACCCTCGTGCGGCACACCCGGGAACCCACCCTCGTGCGGCACACCCGGGGACCCACCCTCGTGTGGCACACCCGGGGACCCACCCTCGTGCGGCACACCCGGGGACCCACCCTCGTGCAGCACACCTGGGGACCCACAATCGTGCATCACACCCGGGGACCCACCCTCGAGCGACACACCCGGGGACCAACCCTCGTGCGGCACACCCGGCACACTTGGGCACCACCAGAAATTATTTTGTTGCTTATAACTATGAATTTTGTGCCAATTTTCATCAATGTTCAAAAGTGTAAATTAATAACGAGTAATATATGCATTATAGTTTTTTGTTGTTTAAGATTCAGCTACTGAAAACAAAAAGTTCCAAGTAGCACGGGCTATGGTGAGCCCGTAGTGGACTTACCTGGCACAGGAGCGGGGCTGTAACTTTACCCCCGCATTATAGTTGATGAATGTTACTGAATATACTAAAAACAGCAGAGATAGCACCACTTCATAAAGGAGGAAATAAGGCAGAGGCAAAAAATTACAGACCGATAGCACTAACATCGCACATCATAAAAATTTTTGAGAGAGTGCCAAGAAGTAAGATCACAAAATACATGGAATCACAGCATCTCCATAACCCCGGACAACATGGTTTCAGAAAAGGGCGCTCTTGCCTGTCGCAGTTGCTGGATCACTATGATATGGCATTAGATGCTATGGAAGACAAACAAAACGCTGATGTAATTTACACAGATTTCGCAAAAGCTTTTCATAAATGTGACCATGGTGTTATTGCCCATAAAATGCGCTCAAAAGGAATTACCGGAAAAGTAGGCAGATGGATCTACAATTTCCTGACCAACAGAACCCAATGTGTAATAGTCAACAAAATAAAATCCAACCCGTCAACCGTTAAGAGCTCAGTCCCCCAGGGTACTGTGCTTGCTCCAGTACTTTTCTCATCCTCATATCGGACATAGACAAGAGCACAACCTATAGCACTGTATCATCCTTTGCAGATGACACTAGGATCTTCATGAGAGTAGGCAACATAGAGGACACGGCGAACCTCCAGTCAGATGTAGATCAGGTCTTTTTATGGGCTACAGAAAATAATATGGTGTTTAACGAAGACAAGTTCCAGCTCATGCGCTATGGAAAAAATGAAAATATAAAAACGGAAACCACGTACAAAACTCAGGCAAATCATAACATAGAACGAAAAGGCAATGTAAAGGATCTGGGTGTACTCATGTCGGAAGACCTTACCTTTAAAGAACACAATAAAGTAGCCGTCACAACTGCAAGAAAAATGACAGGTTGGATAACAAGAACTTTTCACACTAGAGATGCTATACCGATGATGACACTTTTCAAAACGCTTGTGCTCTCTAGAGTGGAGTACTGCTGCACAATGACAGCCCCTTTCACTGCTGGTGAAATTGCTGACCTGGAGAGCGTGCAGAGGTCCTTTACTGCTAGAATCCACTCGGTAAAACATCTAAACTATTGGGACCGACTTAAGAGCCTAAATCTGTATTCCCTTGAGCGCAGGCGGGAGAGATACATAATAATTTACACGTGGAAAATATTAGAGGGGCTGGTCCCAAACCTGCACACAGAAATAACATCACATGAGACCAGAAGACATGGCAGGATGTGCAGAATACCCCCGTTGAAAAGCAGAGGTGCAACTGGTACTCTGAGAGAGAACTCTATCAACATCAGAGGCCCGAGACTGTTCAACACGCTTCCACTACACATAAGGGACATAACTGGCAAACCCCTCACAGTGTTCAAGAGAGAACTGGATAAGCACCTCCAAAGGATACCTGATCAACCAGGCTGTGACTCATACGTCAGGCTGCGAGCAGCCGCGTCCAACAGCCTGGTTGATCAGTCCAGCAACCAGGAGGCCTGGTCGATGACCGGGCCGCGGGGACAATAAGCCCCGGAAGCACCTCAAGGTATCCTCAAGGTAAGGAATATGCAAAATTATACACACATTTAACCATTACTCAATCATTTACATCTATTATACAAACTTTATGGATACGGCCACAAAGGATTATCTATACAGTACTGTAATAAAAAAAAAAATTACAATCATACTTTTTAGTAAAGTAATTTGCACAGGAACGATTGTGTGCACACGTTAACCCAGTCTTAACCTTATGGTCAGTCTCAGTCCCATTGTTGCTATAACATACATTAAACAATGAAACTAGCTCAATCAAGGCTAACTTGCTTAGCTAATGCATTTGGGGAGTCAGTCCCAGAGTCCCTTATGTGTAACACTTTCTACCACCACCCAGATGATGGCTATGGGGTCCACAACTGTCCACATGAAGGCTATGGGGTCCACAACTGTCCACAGGATGGCTATGGGGTCCACAACTGCCTCAGAATAGTTATGGGGTCCACAACTGCCTCAGAATAGTTATGGGGTCCACAACTGCCCTCAGGATGGTTATGGACAGGGTGAAGCATGAGGGAGTGACACAGAGGGAGAGTGACACAGGGTGAAGCATGAGGGAGAGTGACACAGGGTGAAGCATGAGGGAGAGTGACACAGGGTGAAGCATGAGGGAGAGTGACACAGGGTGAAGCATGAGGGAGAGTGACAGAGGGAGAGTGACCAGGGTGAAGCATGAGGGAGAGTGACACAGGGTGAAGCATGAGGGAGAGTGACACAGGGTGAAGCATGAGGGAGAGTGACAGAGGGAGAGTGACACAGGGTGAAGCATGAGGAGAGTGACACAGAGGGAGAGTGACACAGGTGAAGCATGAGGGAGAGTGACACAGGTGAAGCATGAGGGAGAGTGACACAGAGGGAGAGTGACACAGGGTGAAGCATGAGGGAGAGTGACACAGAGGGATAGTGACACAGGGTGAAGCATGAGGGAGAGTGACAGTGAGAGTAACAGTCCCCATGAGTGACCAGATGTACTCCAGCCGTCAAGGGAGTAACTCCACCGCTGGTCACGGCGCTCAGTTATACCACTCACCAACAATGAAACAATCAATTAGTCAACAAATACAGAAATTAACCGTCATAAATCAAATTATTATGTAAATATACATATAACCAATTAAAACCAAATTGCGACGTCTTGTGTACGAAGTGACTGGCCCATCCTGTTATTTGTATACATCTCCGCAGTCACAAATACAAATTACAAAATTTGACACGCACGTCACAGGAAAAAGGTGATCATATTAATACAATAATGGCACAAAATACCGGGTAATATAGAGTAGTGAGAGTAGTAGTGAGGGAGGAGGTGTGGTCGGGCGGCGGCCGGGAGGAGAGTGACGCCGCGGCCACTCACAGATGCCACACTCAAGGTGCCGCAAGTCGTCAGAGCAACAACTAAAAGTCACGAATTTGACTATAAAACTAGCTTAAATATTTTAGCGATTGATTCCCTTTTCAGATTACGAGTATACGGGTCAGTTTATCTTAACAGTTGCCGAAAAGAGTAGTAAGTAGCGACATACATAGACGGCTTTTCAATTGCCGGAAACGCTATGGGTATTAGTGGCTTTAGGTAATGTATGTACTTGCTCTATCTTTAAATCCAACATTATGTTTGTAACTCATCTTCAATGTATGTACCTTTACCTGAATAAAAAATCTAAATCTAAAATATAAATCGAATTGGGCTACAAGTAGCCCAATCTGGCAACCTCTGGGAAGTAAGCACTATAGTCACCGGCTTCACACAACAACGGATCTCACATATTTTTACCATTTCCCACACAAACTTAGTACGTTTCGTATGTATATATCATTCCTCAATATCAAGACCACAATATAATGCTACTAACAGTTATAATCTTCTACGTAATAGGCATATAGTTATTAAGTGAAGTTGAGTAATATGGATATAATCCGTGCTTCATAAAAACGACGCCCGCCAGCGTTAACTTCTCACTTGATGGTCCACAAACATGATCGAACTCACAAAACACTAGACCGTAACTAGTTAATTCATTGTTTTAATTTTAGTTAATTTAGTTTTTGAGTAGAATATTTGGGTAATAATATGTATCAAGGGTAAACCACTATCGTGTAATAGTAATTAACAAAAACAAAGTCAGAAGCAACACTCCTGTCTCCACATGTCTTTTGTGTTAAAGTATTTTGGGCGCTCTTATACGTGTGCGCTAGCCGGCGTTCACCACTGTTCTCACCCTCAATATCTGGGCCTACCCAGAAATAATCGAAACATTATAATAATTCATGTTTGTTGTATTAAAAATATAAAACCCATTACTACTCCGTCTATCTACGTATACATGTCTCCCCAAATGATTGTGAATGGGAGTATCTTAATGCAAATTTCCAGAAGAATACGGAGGGCAGACTCTGGAATACTATTGCTTTGGAGTACTATTGCCACGGGAGATTCTGGCTAACATAAAGCTGATGGTGGGGTCTACAGAGACGTTCGTAAATTGGGATTCCACATCTAGATATTCTATGATCCCTTCTGGATTAGTGGTCTTCACTATGTCTAAGAAATCGACAACTGATTTCGTTAGTTTAGTCTAGTTTATTTATTATGCACCCCATACCCAGCTTGTGGGCAGTAGTGGAAACGGTTACAGAGGCACATAATGGGCTCAGGGACTGAACCCCACAATTCATTTATCTAAGCAAGTTACAATCTTGATGAGCTAGTTACAAAATTCAATGCACATCGTCACATCAACAATGGGCTCGAGACCGACCACAAGTACAGTTTCTAAATTAAGCAACTGACATATGTGGAGAGCTAGTGTCACAATTTATATGTTTGTCCTGCACACCGCCTCCCATCCAGTGGGCAGCGGTGGATAGGTTACAGTCACTTAGTTACTACCTACAGTTAGCAAACTGGGGATATTTGGCCAAGACGTCTGGCAGCAGATCATTTTGAATTAAATATTTACACATCTCTTGAAGATTTGTTAAAGAATTTCTGTACATATTTGGTACATATGGAGTCAGTATAGTGTTGAGTCGTTTAGCTAGATTATACGTGGGTGTAGGGGTCGGAGGCTTGAGGCTAAAACCTACTAGGCTTGTGGGTTTTAACATTATCAGCCGGGAATGAGGACGAAGGCTGCGGTCTTATCTGCCCTCCGAATTGTGATGATCTCCATGGACTTAAGTTGCTGGGCAGCTTCTTTGTGTTTATTATCTAGGGTGTTACTCCTGTAGTCTTCCCTTTGGGAGACATGTATACGCAGATAGATGGAGTAGCCATGAGGTCCCTACTAGGAGTCCTCTTTGCTAACTTCTATATGGGAACACTAGAAGACACCATCTTCAAACCCACAGGGTAACCTCGCATCTACTGCAGTAGATGCATATATCCACGATATATTCGTATGTGTGAAAGACCTCCAGGAACTGTTGCGATTAAAGAATTTACTTATCCGAAACTTAGCTCTTAACGTTACCCATGAACTAAGCATCGATGGTGCACTCACTTTCCTAGATGTCTACGTGAGAACCAAAGACAGCACCTTCACCACACAAGTTCATGCATACACATTTGAATGTGTATGTATGGTCACTCCGAATGCCGGGACAGATATAAGACTAGTGTAATAAACGCATTTATACGCAGAGCCCTTACTCATTGTTCTGACTAGTATACAATCCAAAGGAACTGGAGAGAAGCCTTCAAGACAGAAACAGGAGATGCCTTTTCACCCATAGCGTTGTAAACCCGAGGAACCGCCTACCATTATAAATACCATTATAAACTAATTAATTAATTTATACCATTATAAACTAAATATCTTCTGATATGTTATACTAAATTATACTAAGGTGTTATACTAAATATCTTCTGATATGAGTGTTGACTTCTTTATTCGTGTACCTGTTGTTTATTAATACTTAACCTGAATTTACCTGAGGAGCCACTAATACTAGTGGCCTCGAAGAGGACAGGAAGCCGGCGGCTTGTCAAAGGTCCCCCATTTGCCCTGATGATCTTTTCCAGCTGTATTTTTAAACCCAGCAGAGTTTTGGCGTTTACGGGATCGCCAAATCCCGTAAACGCCAAAACTCTGCTGGGTTTAAAAATACAGCTGGAAAAGATCATCAGGGCAAATGGGGGACCTTTGACAAGCCGCCGGCTTCCTGTCCTCTTCGAGGCCACTAGTATTAGTGGCTCCTCAGGTAAATTCAGGTTAAGTATTAACAACAGGTACACGAATAAAGAAGTCACACCCATATCAGAAGATATTTAGTATAACACCTTAGTATAATTTAGTATACATATCAGAAGATATTTAGTTTATAATGGTATAACACCCCCCTCTCATAAAACTCTATTACAATATCTACTATCTTTTTAAATGGCAGAATTTGGCCATAGTCATGATGAAACAGCAAGCCATAAGCTAGCTGGGAGTACAGTAAGGAGGCGGAGTTTTAGCCAATACCTTCCTGTGATTGGCTGTTGCAAGGAATGCCAACACTCTTTCTAGGAATGAAATGTAAACTAAGAAATACGTCCTTTTGAACAACAACCTCTTGGTTTTGTTCTTGACATAAAATTTTCATCTAACTGAATAATGTAGTCCAATAAGTACAACATCGTCTAATAATACGATGCTCCGAGGGCGGAGCATCGTATTATCGATTTTATTTGTGTTAGGCAACCCCCACTGATGACGTCACAAGTTAGGTACCCATGATCATTTTTCTATAATCCCTGTTACATCCTACAAAATTTATTTATCACTTTAATTATACTTTTAAATAAACTATACTTCACTTTCTAGGTAGATTAAAGTTGAAACAGAATGTCATAAGCAGGGCTGGTGTTCTGAACAAAGATTATTTATTAAATGGACGGAACCTTTAGCTGATTCCCTTTCCTGTGATTGGCTGTTGTGAATGTCAACAAATAATATCTACCAATGATATTGAAGCGCCCGAGAAATCTTCCTTCAGCACAACACCCTGGCTTATGGGCTGCTGTTCGGCTATTTATAGTGCGTTGGAAAAATAAGAGATGGCGCTAGGTGTATTTTGTAGGGTAGTTTGTTAATAGTGTAATTTGATGTCAACAGATGGCATAAGCTGTATCTTATGGCTACTGTTTAACCAGGCCTGTTGATAGTGTTCTTTTGTCTCAACAGATGGCATCAGCTGTATTATTATTATTAATTCAGAATTTCCCTTTAAACACTGATCTACAAAACCCGTAGCTATAAGGTTTTATACAGTGCTAGTATTATGCAACTGACTTGTTTATCTACTGTTGAGGATATCATCATATAACGTCTGGCAAGATTGTTCGTCGTATATCCGACGTTATTGGATTTATTGTAATTGCAATTGATAGCAATTTTAGTTATTGTTGGGTTAATTGTAATTGAATTTTCTCGTTAATTGTTGTTCTTAACTCCTTCCAAGTGAGCACCGTTGGTTGAGAGCTCCGACTATTGTATTGCTCTTTGTTGAGGTGTAAGGTATTGCCAAATAAATTAAACATCATTCCGTAATATTATTAAAACAACAAGTTTTGCATATAATAACAGCATTTTACACAAAAAAGAATTGGATCTATTCAAATTTAGTAGTGAATTCCAGTCTAGGAATCTCCTATGACTAAACTGTATTGTGCTGGCATTAGCAAGCACAGTACAGTATACAGAATGTATACTGTATATACAGTATACAGAATGTATACATGCCTTCAGTATACAGAATGTATACTGTAGGCATATCAAACTGAGGACCACATTTGTGTTGTAATGAGGGCCATACACCAGTTTAGTTTAGTTTATTTATTATGCACCCCATACCCATCTTGTGGGCGGTAGTGGAAAGGGTTACAGAGGTACATAATGGGCTCAGGGACTGAACCCCACAATTCATTTAGCTAAGCAAGACACAATCTTGATGAGCTAGTTACAAAATTCAATATAAGTCGTCACATTAACAACGGGATCGAGACCGACTACAAGTACAGTTTCTAAGTTTCTAACCCGGGATCGAACCCACGACCACAGGATCACAAGTCCAGCGTGCTGTCCGCTCGGCCGACCGGCTTCTACGTACAAATAATTATTTTGTACAATTCTGATTCTAAGTGGTTCATGTATATAATTTTAAGTAAAAAGACTGTTAATGAGAGTTGTCCGGATTGCAGTGCGAACGAAGTACTTCGTACCCAAGACTATTTTAAATCATAATGTTAAATATGCAAGAATGTTCTACCATGATGTTCATCACAAAAAAAAAGGGAAAGCAGTGAAGGCAGAGGGATGACAACACACACGCAGGAAGTTAATGTAACTGTACACTTCAACCATTATTATTTTAATGTGAAACTGTGATTAAGTTTAATACAAAGGTTGCAATTTGTAGTATGTTAATAAGCACTTGTGTGCTGGGGAGCACGGTGATGCTCCTGGGATGTAATCAACATACGCAATTACACATATTACACATATCTATATATAGTATCCGTGTATAGCCTCGCATGATTGGCATACTCCTTTAAAGAGAGTTATATAATTTGATAAATTACGTTCAATAATATGATGTAAATATATTTTTCATGTGGTGCATACTATATTATAGAAACTGTCTATCTTATTAATGTTACAATTTACTTAATTAACCCAATTTTGGAGTTCAGTTTCTGAGCCCATTAAGTGTCTTTGTAACCTTTGCCACTACCGCCCACAGGATGGGTATGGGGGTCCACTACCGCCCACAGGATGGGTATGGGGGTCCACTACCGCCCACAGGATGGGTATGGGGGTCCACTACCGCCCACAGGATGGGTATGGGGGTCCACTACCACCCACAGGATGGGTATGGGGGTCCACTACCGCCCACAGGATGGGTGTGGGGTCCACTACCGCCCACAGGATGGGTGTGGGGTCCACTACCGCCCACAGGATGGGTGTGGGGTCCACTATCGCCCACAGGATGGGTGTGGGGTCCACTACCGCCCACAGGATGGGTATGGGGGTCCACTACCGCCCACAGGATGGGTGTGGGGTCCACTACCGCCCACAGGATGGGTGTGGGGTCCACTACCGCCCACAGGATGGGTATGGGGGTCCACTACCGCCCACAGGATGGGTATGGGGGTCCACTACCGCCCACAGAATGGGTGTGGGCTCCACTACCTATGGGCGGTAGAGGACCCCATAATGGGGTGCATAATAACTGAACTAAGCAACAAGATAAGGCTTGTTGATAAATGCACAGTAGTTGGTGACGCCATCTACCTCAGGGACGAGGATACATGAAAAAGAGAAATTATTAGAATATATATAGAAGAGAAGTAAAAATGAAACACGAAAGTGTAGATGAGAGATATACAGAGAATCAGATAACCGCGTACATTCACTAGGCAAAAATTAGAGGAGAGAAGCAAGAATAAGGGGATGAGAGAGGGGGAATAACAGGAAGGAGATAAGAGAGAGGGATGCGAGCGCCTCCTGCAGCAGCATCCCGGGCGTGTAAGCCAATGAAGGACAGGTGAGACAGGTGATATTACCTCCTAACCAACCTCGTGACCCTGGCTTGGGTTTACTTAGTCAGGGCTCTTGCACACTCAGTCCTTGTACGGAACACTTGCTCCTTATTACTCCTTCTTCGTGCGTATTTTTGCCTCTTCTTTCTTTACGAGAGGCATATATACTAATTTCCTGACGATTTATGGGATTTTTAAATATTCAAACTACAGGGTATTGTAAGGGGAAGGAAGTTAGGACGTGGGTAATGAAACACGTTGGCGCGGAAATTATTGGCGGGAATCATGGAGGGCGGGCGGGTGGCGGGCGTGCCTCCGCCATCATGGCCTGTTTTCCCAGCTGAATCACAAGTGGCTGCCATTACACTGTGCGAGGGCGTGGAAACTGCGACGAAAACTGCTCCACATGACGACAACGCCCAAAGCAGTGCCATCTGGTTTCAGTTTCATGGTTTCATTTAGTTTTGTTTTTATTATGTCTACTACATATATTTATCTAACACACACACACACGCCCAGGAAGCAGCTCGTAGCAGCTGTCTAACTTCTAGGTACCTATTTACTGTTAGGTGAACAGGGGAATCAGGGTGAAAGAAACTTCGCCTTTATTTCCGTCAGCGACGGGGGACAAATGTATGAGCGCGGGGGGGGGGGGGGGGTGACCCAGCTTGACAAGCGCTGTGAACTAAGCTGAACTTGATACTGATTTGCAATATGCTAAATGTATTCGCTTATGTGAATCTACATGCTAGAGTCACTTGTCTACGTGCTAGACAAGTAGATAGTAATTACAGCTGGGCATTTAGCATCTTAATTAAGTATGCAAATGTATATTAGAAGTAATTATGTAAAAGTACGAATGTGTAAATTGATGAGAGTGTATTTATTCTCTTGTAATTTGAATATATTGAATGTCTTTAGTTGAATTCTTATTCATGGTAATTTGCAAACTGAATGGCAGTAATTAATTTGTGAGAGTGTACGCAATCCATATTATAGTTATATAAATTTAATTAGGGGAAAATGAACATAGAAATTTATATATAGTCTCTATATAGCTTGTAATAGATCAATTTGCCTATGAGCGCCAAGGAGTCTTTGAATTGTTATTGATTATCACAAGTAATTAATGAAATTACGGCGATGTTAGATAATAATTACTTGTTAGTAAATGCTACTTCGGTGTTATACCAATACGTAACCATAATTGGGTAGAGCCGACAGCTTGCCATATCTCTGGTAAAATTTAAATTGGAAACTGTGTAACCTTATTTTTCAGTTAACCATTGAGTATTATAGGAAAGGTTTTGTGTTCTAGGTGATGAATTATCGGCAAATAATAGTAAAGTAAAAGGTTAAGTTTAATGAATATTTATTCACACGAGCAATTATTATAAATGTGGCAACAGAGGAAGGAAACTATAGGCTTTCTTCCTTATTACAGATTTAAACACCAGTAGAGCTGTGGCTCTTGACCAGGTAGGATGTGGGCCGCTGACTCACCTATATATAGACTTAAGTATTCTTTTGTTCCTTGTGAATTAATTCATTGTAGTAGAGTCAGGAAGTGTTTTGATGTTAAACTAGGATGTTACTTCATGTTTGTTAGTAGAGATTTAGTGTGCCACCTGTAGATTAGTTATGTACCAAGATAAAGTGGGGATTACTATTCTAATTAATGATTCTGGTACACCAGGTCCAGGTCCCTGTCAGTGTAGACGGAGCATGGTACACCAGGTCCCTCCCTCAGTGTAGTGTAGACGGAGCATGGTACACCAGGTCCCTCTGTCAGTGTAGACGGAGCATGGTACACCAGGTCCAGGTCCCTCTGTCAGTGTAGACGGAGCATGGTACACCAGGTACAGGTCCCTCTGTCAGTGTAGACGGAGCATGGTACACCAGGTCCCTCTGTCAGTGTAGACGGAGCATGGTACACCAGGTCCAGGTCCCTCTGTCAGTGTAGACGGAGCATGGTACACCAGGTACAGGTCCCTCTTGTCAGTGTAGACGGAGCATGGTACACCAGGTACAGGTCCCTGTGTCAGTGTAGACGGAGCATGGTACACCAGGTACAGGTCCCTCTTGTCAGTGTAGACGGAGCATGGTACACCAGGTCCCTCTGTCAGTGTAGACGGAGCATGGTACACCAGGTCCAGGTCCCTCTGTCAGTGTAGACGGAGCATGGTACACCAGGTACAGGTCCCTCTGTCAGTGTAGACGGAGCATGGTACACCAGGTACAGGTCCCTGTGTCATTGTAGACGGAGCATGGTACACCAGGTACAGGTCCCTCTGTCAGTGTAGACGGAGCATGGTACACCAGGTACAGGTCCCTCTTGTCAGTGTAGACGGAGCATGGTACACCAGGTACAGGTCCCTGTGTCAGTGTAGACGGAGCATGGTACACCAGGTACAGGTCCCTGTGTCAGTGTAGACGGAGCATGGTACACCAGGTCAGGTCCCTCTGTCAGTGTAGACGGAGCATGGTACACCAGGTCCCTCCCAGTGTGGTATGGAATAGTATAGCCGGAGTCATGGTACAGCGGCCCCTGTCCACCTGGTTGAATAATAACGGGTGGTACGAAAGCAAGTAGGCGGAAGTCGAAGCCGCGGGCGAGGGTTGGGAGGCGGGAGGTGGAGCGCCGCACATAAGCCATACACATCACCATTCCTAACCTCTGTGTTTCCTCTTATTTGTATTCTTCCTGCTTACTAGAATCCACCATGATACTACTTGCTCCCAAAAAGGAGAAAACACTAGTCATAAAAACGCGTGAAGACGGTGTGAATTGCTTCTCTCCTCCTCCCGACCTCGAACATTGTCCCGCTGGCCTGGGAGTTGGCAATGTTACCGTCAGTGTAAACTGAGCAGTGAAGAGAGGTTGATGTCACCCTCTCTCCCCAGTGTTCATTTCCTAACTTAAAACCCCAGAAAAAAGACTGCATTTGAATTGTCGGCTGGGTGAATCTATCCGTGATTCTTACTGCTTTCTGCCCCGACTTTGCGTCTAATGAAACTCGATTTTTTTTAGTGGTTTATGAAGTTGCAAATGGTATAGTTTGAGTGAACAACCTCATTGCAGTGCATCAGCTGCCACATGTGGCCCCTCACTGGTGTTGCAGACTCTTCACACCTCCTAGTGCCTCTCCTGCTCTAGGTCCTCTCAAACGTGCATATCATTAACAATGTCGAGTCACTGGCTAATTACTTATCTTCTGCTATACTGTAGTTGCTAAGGCAACCGTATCTTTTATTAGAATTTGTGTGATTACCAGTTTTTGTTGTCCAAAATATAATATCAATTACAGAAACTACATATTAAAAAGTGTTTTGCTTTAAAATATTTACAGCATATATTAGTACAAATTAATAAATTGCATATGTATATATTATAATTGATGCTATTTAAGTATACTTTATACTCGTAAGTGTAGGTAGCCGCGCATTGTATACAGATGTGCGTATATAAGTGCGTAATTAGTGTACAGTGAGTGTGTGTTGGGTGGGACCCGCACGTGTGGCTGAGTCAAGGCCCTGGCTGGCCCCTCACCCCAGCCGTGTTCAATGTCTTTATGTAGACGAGGAGACACAATAACGTGGCTGAAATATGTTGACCAGACCACACACTAGAAAGTGAAGGGATGACGACGTTTCGGTCCGTCCTGGACTATTCTCAAGTCGATTGTGAGAACAATCGACTTGAGAATGGTCCAAGACGGACCGAAACGTCGTCGTACCTTTACTTTCTAGTGTGTGGTTTGTTCTTCAATGTCTTTATTATGCACCCCATACCCCATCCCGTGGGCGGTGGTGGAAAGGGTTACAGAGGTTCTAATAAATAATAGGTTCAGGAACTGAACCCCATAGTTCATCTAGCTAAGCAAGTGACAATCTTTTAAAGCTAGTTACACAGTTGTTAAAGTTATATACACATGTACATATATATACAATCATTTACACAAATACATATACAGGGTACATATCAATAATCTTTTCTATCACAAATGATTCAACAAGAGGCTCACAACAGTCACTATACAAGGCACTTTACATCTATGGTGAGTCACACAGTTACGTGTCTTGCTCCACACCCACCCAACTGGACGGCAGCTTTACAGTCATGTGCACGCTGCACCTACAGTAAGCAAATTTTGGAAGCCCCAGCTGTGGTGGCCAAGTTTGTCCAGACTGTTCCCGCATCTGCAACGTTTCGGTCCGTCCTGGACCATTCTCAAGTCGATTGAGAATGTCGTCGTTCCTTCACCTTCTAGTGTGTGGTCTGGTCAACTTACTCGTATAGTTGTTCTTGAGGGAGATGATATTTAACTCTTTGCTTCCACCTCACGACCTTCAGTCAATGTTTCTGAGCATATGCTTTGGCTGTGCAACAGTCAAATCGTACACATGTTTCGCTAAAGTTTGTTTTCTAATTGTCAAAACCATTAGTCAGTCAGTCTCCGTGGTGTAGTGGTAAGACACTCGCCTGGCGTTCCGCGAGCCCTATGTCATGGGTTCGTATCCTGGCCGGGGAGGATTTACTGGGCGCAATTCCTAACTGTAGCCTCTGTTTAACGCAACAGTAAAATGTGTACTTGGTTGTAACAACGATTCTTCGCGGCGGGGATCGTATTCCAGGGACCTGCCCGAAACGCTACGCGTACTAGTGGCTGTACAAGAATGTAACAACTCTTGTATATATCTCAAAGAAAAAAAAATAACCTAGGCTAGGCAGTGTTAACCTAACATTTCTCGAACGTCCTCTTCGAATCCCACCTCTGTAACTACTTCAGAGGTGGGTTGTTGTCTAATGTTAAACAATCTCCCTGTCTAGTACCATGTGAATTTTTAATGTGCAATCATGTCTCCTCTGCTTCTTTTATTTGCTAGTAACGTAAGGTTTTATCTTTCTTGTTCTGACACTAGTCTCGTGTTGTCGTGTCTCTGGGGCGTTCTCCAGCTTCGTTTTGTGTTTGACGAAGTTAGGGCTCAACACGTGAGGAGACTTGAATCACTCTTGGAGACTGGGGGTCCACGGTTCGAGTCTCCTAGAGCCCAGGTGAATGGAATGGATAAATTGGATACGTTTAGATTTAAGAAAGACCTGGGTAAATACTGGTTCGGTAACAGGGTTGTTGATTTGTGGAATGAATTACCGCGTAACAAAATATAAGTAGGATCCCTTAATTGTTTCAAGCGTTGGTTAGACATATATTTATATATGGATGAGATTGGGGGAATATAAACAAATTGGGTGAATATATATATATAGGAGCTGCCTCGTATGGGCCAATAGGCCTTCTGCAGCTACCTTTATTATGTTCTTATGGTCTTAAATCTGATCTAATCAAGCTGACAGCTTGATGCTAACCACACAATTACCAGCTAAATGCTTACCTACTCTTGCTTTAATTAACTGTATAAATTGTAGTTTACTGGACTAAGGTTAACAAAATACGTAAATATAACCTGATTTTAAAGGTTTGAGAGCTTGACTTTTGTAAACATTTGCTGACTGTCGAGATAATATTATGCTGATATTGTTGATCACTAATATAATCAGTCAAAGTATGTTAGTATGAGGCAGGCCACTCGAGAGGTAAGTACCTGGCATCTTGCCCGTGCTAGACTAACATTTTAAAAGCACTACGATCACTTGTGGTTGTTCAATAAATCTCTGAACTGTATGTTTGACAAATCTTTCACCCTGTCCATGGAGGACTGAAGAAAATGTATATATGCTGGTTAGCATTGTAAATGTGTGGCCACGTCTGTGGTAGAAAAGTAATAATAAACAAAAATCTTGCCCGTGTATTTTACTTTATAAGTAGCTGTCTTCTGACACATTTTATTATTGACACGATCTTTTAAAACTTTTGATTAGATCATTAAATAAGTTTTTATTTGCATTATAAATATCTGCTAATATGGGCACACAATCCAAAATGGAGTAGACTAGTAGTGGTGATAATGAGCAACAGGTCCTAGCTGTAATTGTTGTTGTTTTAGATTTAGCTACTCAGAACGAAATGTCCATGTAGCACGGACTATGGTGAGCCCGTAACCAAGGTCCTCGCGTGGTGGTTGGTATATATACCTGTGTGACCTCCGGATGTCCACTTCCGTTATAGGTGCGCCTAATTTTCTCACTGGAGTGTGAGCGACCTGCATGCAAACTCCTGTACTTATACCCTTTATAATTTATTGGGGATACAATTTATTCGCATAATATACATTGTTAGTGACGCTATTTGCTAATTCTAGTATACTTAAGGAACAAATTGTACGTTTTAATTGTGTTTCCTCTTTTCCTTCTCGTTTTATCAGCTCTCACTCTGTCCTCTTGAGCCGGCCAGCACAACCCAAGGCAGCAGCTATTAGATGCAAGATAATCATTTATCACAATCGTTAAGATATTAGTGAACAAGGAAGGGGGGGGGGGCAATCGACGTCAGGGTATGCTGACGTGCTGGCCTATATGGTTAGGCTCGCCTCACCACAAACCGGATAACAGCTGACTACCGCATCATCAGCGGCCAGGTCAGCACAACCGCCTCGCCTCTACTGGAAACGTCCGCCCGCTCACAGGCCACTGTGTATCCGGGGTGTGTGGACCGGCCTTATAAAAAAGTATGATATCATCTTCAGTCCACGTGGCCCCGCTCCTGTGCCAGGTAAGTCCACTACGGGCTCACCATAGCCCGTGCTACTTGGAACTTTTTGTTTCAAGTAGCGAATCTTAAACAACAAACAACATCGTCAGTGCTTTAAACTACATAGAGCTTGTGTAGAACAAATATTCCCGAGAACAGGCTAAAAGTTTTATAAATCAAATATTCCCAAGAATTTAAATCTTTACGAGTTAAACATTTGCAAAAAAATGTATTCCTTAGCCATCAGTGTCTCATGAAATTTAAGTGTTACACACGAAAATTTTCTCAAATTAAAATATTGCACACCAAATATTCTTATGGGCTAAATATTAAATTGATGTAAATACTTTCATAAGAACAACATAATAATTAAGGAAAATGCAGGCCGATTGGTCCACCTGTGGCAGCTCTTATTTATATCTACATTCATTCATGTACATGTCTAACCTACGCTTGAAACAATCAAGGGATCCTACGTATATTATGTTACTCGGTAATTGATTCCACAAATCAACAACCCTGGTACCAAACCAGTATTTACTCAGGTCTTTCTTAAATCTAAATGTATCCGATTTATATCCATTATTTCGTTTCTATTATTTGTTGATATATTTAATTCCTTATTAATATTCTCTTTATTATGACCATTCATCCACTTGTACACGTCAGTCACGTCACCTCAAATTCCTAGCTTTTCTTGAGAATGTAAATTAAGCTTGTTCAATGTTCATATGGAAGGTTTCTAATTTGTTGGATTAACTTTGTCATCCTACGCTGGACGCGTTCTAGTGAGTTTATGTCCATTCTAATTTTATGCATTGATTATTTGGCGTCAAATTCTTACTAACATGGGAGGGTAGAAATAGCCTAAGCTACTCTATCCCTTTGAGATGTATTTTTTTTTGTCTCAATAAACATATTTTAACTTGAACTTACTAATCACAACTCCCAGATCCCTTTCACAATGAGGCTTCGCAACCTCAACACCATCCAGCTCGGCCTCCCACTGACTTATCTCTATTTATGCTATTTGTTTCCTTTAGTATAACCATGGTGCTGCTGTTGTTTTAGATTCAGCTACTCTGAACAAAAAGTTCCAAAGTAGCACGGGCTATGGTGAGCCCGTAGTGGACTTACCTGGCACAGGAGCGGGGCTGTGACTGTGTATATAACCATGCATTAATCCAACTTAATATAGCACCCCCAATACCGTGATCGTCTAACTTTTTAAATCAATCATGTGGCACTGTATAAGGTACACAATGTTACAAACCTTTTCACTATTAACTGCCTCAATTATGCTAGAATAAAATGATAGCAAATTTGTCAAACATGAATGTCCCTTAGTAAAACCATGTTGTGAATACTAAATTAATTTGTTTTTCAAGATGAAGACAAATACCTTGTGCTATTATCGACTCGAGCAATTTTCCCACAATAAACAAATATTCTCAATGATTATATCATTAGGAGCTAAATATTTAATACAAAACAGTAACTTAACACGTAAAATTTTCAGTGCCGAATGTTTCTTGAAATCGAAGTCCTCAGGCTGCAGATACTCGGCAAGAGTGGAATGCCTGAGCGTCAAATATCCCGCTGTAGTGTAAGTCTACTTACGTCAAATCTTCCGCGGTGGCCAGGAATCACGTTCCCTGGAGCTACCTGAATGTTATGCAACCACCTTTCAGTTATAGGGATATAACCTTGCTACCGTTACTGCTCTTGTGGAAAATATGGTCTGAGGACAGGAACATGCGTGTATCTTTTTTACAGAGTACAATCTCTCTCTCTCTCNTCGGCGGTTGTAGTCCTAAGGGCCTGGGTTCGATTCCAGGCGGTGGTGAAACAAATGGGCAGTTCCTTTCATCCAGATGCCCCTATTCACCTAGCAGTAAATAGGTATCTGGAGTTAGACAGCTGCCTCCTGGGAATGTGTGTGTGCGCGTGTGTTAGAAAACTATATGTAGCTAGTATACACAATATACATAATAGAGGAAAAATTGGTTAGAAAGGCGGGGTACAAAACCTAACTGCTCGATTCTGCAGATATATATATATATATATATATATATATATATATATATATATATATATATATATATATATATATGAATTTCCTTAAGTACTTTCGTATTTAATAATACATATTTAATAGGGTCTTCATATCATATATATATATATATATATATATATATATATATATATATATATATATATATATATATATATATATATATATATATATATATATATATATTATATATATATAATTATCATCATGACCACTATATATCATGAATTGTATATACATACATTGTGACCAACGATCACCATCGGCGTCAACAACACCATATTTTAATATGACCATGATAATAACGACAGTATTGAGTGGAGGAGGAGGGGGGAAAGGTGCGGGTAGCGAGAGCGGAGAATGTGGAGGGGCAATATGTGGCGCCATTTTGGCCGTCCACCATGACGGTGCCAGAGTTCGAGCCAGCGAGGCTTTCCTCGCCCGCCTGCCCACGTGCCTAATATATTCCTTCTCCCAGCACTCTCACTCTTACTTTCTCTCTTGTATGCACCGGAAATTACCCAGTATTATCTTCTAAAATAAATTAAACATTTTGATGTATGTATTACATATGTTACGTGCGTTATATATGTACAAATATAAATCACCTGTAAATTAAAATTATTATATTATCCTACAACAATTGGTTGGTGAAGGAAAAAAATAGTAATTAATAGGTAAATTACTAATTAGATTATGAATTAATAGTAAAAGGTGGGACTTGCTAATAAATATATCTGTTATTGATCAATGTTAATATTTGATGAATGAGGTCATCTGTGGTACAAGTAAATATGGGAACAATAATGTATGTTAATTAGCAAGTTAGTAAAGTGACAAGAAAAAGGTGGTAGATATTAGTGTTGTGGTGCAGCACAATTGGTTGAGGGAGATGAGTTGTGAGGTGAGGTGCCCCGGCCTGGCCTTATCGCAGCCGCTCTCTCTCTATATACTCTCCCGCTATTAAAATAGTGAAGGTTGTAATAATGCATTAGGGTGAGTGTGAGGATGGCTGGGCAGGCCTAGACCGGCCTAGGGAGGCCTAGGGGGCGGCTGGGCGTCCTTTGTGCCGTCTTCACCAGTTTGTTTACAAACAGAAGAGGCGCGCGCAGGACCACCTGGCTTAAGCCCAGCTCTTTGGGCGTCTCTTAACGCGTAATTCAGCCGAGTTGCCGCACTTCTGCACTTCTCGCCTCCTCTACACAACTCCTAGCAGCCTCCACCACACAAACATTCGTAGGCGGCGAGGTGTGGAGTGTGGAGCGAGGCGTGGTGGGCGGTGAGTTAGTGTGGAGTTGGTGCCTGGTGTGGAGGCTACTGTGGTGCCCGGCCCCGGCCTCCTGCAGGCGACGCCCCAGGCCTCCCTCACCCTTGTCATACACCCCCTCCCCTCACACACACTAACACACACACACACCAATTTGAGGTCTGGTTCTGGTATTTCCAAGTGCAAGGTGATCATAGGAGAGCCCAGCCGCCCTGGCTGGCCTGTGTCCCTTCTACTCTCCTCCCACACCTAATTATACTGTATTAATTTTGAGATGTCTTCATCGTTTTCACGTATGTGTGTGTGTGTGTGTGTGTGTGTGTGTGTGTGTGTGTGTGTGTGTGTGTGTGTGTGTGTGTGTGTGTGTGTGTGTGTGTCACAACAACAAAACCTACTTAAACCAATGACCAATACTTTGTGTGTGGGTGAGTGCATTATGATTGAGTTTAATGTGTGTCAGGATGAAGATAGTAATTGAAAATCATGTGCTTTTCTCTAATAGGCATATTTTATAGTAAGTATTTAGAGTACAGTATGTATGGTATAATGGCAAATATCAAGGCTGTGAGTATTTGATGTTGTGTAGGAGTATGGCTATGTACTTAGCAAATGTTTTGTAGCTAGTCATTAAATTCATATTTTCTCATGTTATAGATTATATATTTTGCATTTGTTAGCTGATATCATGGGTTAGATCAGGTCTACGATCTACAGTAAATTGCCATATGAAGTGACCTTTGTACCTTCAACACAGCTTTGGAAAGCATATCCTATCAGAGAACACAGCATTTTCTCAGCAGTTGGTCAATAATTGACTGAATTATGAAAAATCCTTACCTAACCTAAGAATTGTGGATGTTTGATCTGGGATGCTGTGGTGTTTAGGTGCAGAACCATGGTGTGCTGTACTACTTGCACTGTACTACTGTACTGTATTACTATTTGCATGAAGGATACTGTATCCGGAACTGTGTTAGCACCACTTATCATTTTTTAATTGATATCCAAAACTCACAGCACTTCACGGGCCTGTATCCTAGCAGCGCAGTGAACTCTAAATGTATACAATGTACTCACAGTATTGTTTAGGCAAAGGGATACTAGTCACAGCATACACAAGACAGCTTGCCAGCAGATTTTAAAACCTACCTAATCTTGCACACCCATTCCCAACTGAGCCTAATCCAGCCTAACTTAAGCTAGCACTTCCTAACCTAACGATATATGTACTGTACAGTATACAGTTTTGACAATCGGAAAACAAGCTTTGCTAAACCATCTTATGTATGATTTGACCATAACCCAATTAAGGACCAAAGATTGCCTAATAGTATATGAGAGCATATTGCACTCTCTGATATGGTCCACTCTTCCAGATGTAAAAAAATGTCACAATGAGTTGCCCAACTTTCAACCCGCGCCCATTTAGCCTCGCTGCTAGATGATGATATGTTGCACTGTTGCAGTTGGTTACCATATGTTAATTTAGAGTTTATTTATAAACTGTCATACAAGCAGTATGTTAATAGCATAACTATTCATGTAAATGTCCTGTCATTAGTTCATTAATGATTTCAAATTTAATAGTTTCTGTGATTCAAACTGCAGAGCTATAAGAACTCGGTGGTGAGTTTTGATTGTGTCGGGGATAACACCAGTACTGTATCTAGGCTCCGTCTCCAGGTAATATTTAAGGTCTGTTCGTGTTTTTTTTTTCAATTCTTGATAAACATAGAATTCCAGGAATCTGGGCCTGGTGCAATGTGTGTAGGCATGCTGTCTATGGCTACTTGAAAGTCCAGTGGGGTTAGGGGTGATATCTGATATATGGTTCGATGTTGGTTTGACATTCATGAGGAATTTGTTTGGAAATATTGATCTGCAGTGTGTTAAGGGTTCTCTGAAAATAGAATTGCATTGTATCCTAAGTATTTCACTCATTTCTTTGCTGTTATTTGTGAAAGGGCCATCGCTCTCATGCAAGGGTATAATACTAGACAAAATATTTGCCCTAGATTTTGAAGAGAGAAAGTATTTTGGGTTTCTCTCTGTTTCAATGATGGCCTTTTGCGCTCTGCTTCTGGCTTTCATGTGATTCTTGTAGCTTTAGCTCGATTATTTCTGTTTCTCTGCACAGCCTTTCTATGCATCATGTTCCTAACCTGTGAAAATACAGTAACATCTAAAGATTTTTTTTTCTAGTTGGTCCAAATTTTACATCCATAGGAGGTCATTTGTGTGTGCCTTCATTTAGACTACTTCCTACAATTTGCTCTGAAGTAATGGTATTTGCTACATGCTGTATTCCATTTCAGGTGCTTACCTATCAGTGGCTACAGCATAGTGAGATCTAGATCTGCATGCCCCACCTCCTAGCCTTTTATAGGCGCGAGCATAAATTAGCATACCCGGTATAGGTATGCTAATTTCCTCTCTCAACATTAATATTTTCATCCTTTTTTTTTGTGGATGGAATTGCCTTAAAAAAAACTCGTCCTTCGGTGCATCCTACTTGCTGACCACCTGTAATGTGAACGAGAACTTCCTTACATATCTTTAATTCAATTGCATATACAACCTCCACTGATGTCCCTTGTCCTACCTCTTTTTAATTTAAATAAGCTTATTTTATACACTTTGTCTATTCCTCTCAAGATCTTGTATGTAGTTATCATATCCCCTCTGTTTCTTTCCACTAAAGTTGTGAAGGGTGAATTCTCTCAACTTGTCCTAATAGCTAAGGGCTCTCAGTTTGCTTACTAATCTAGTTGCAAACCTCTGAGCATTCTCTAGTTTCTGTTTATACTGTACTTTAGAAAGTGTGGGATCCATACTGGTGCTGCATACTCAAGTAACTCAAGTAATGGTCTCATATTGGCAATGTGTATGGATTTGCAAGCCTCCTTGCTTAGATTTTTAAATGACATGCTTATGTTTGCTAAGTTCCCATATGCTGCTGATGTTACCCTGTTCACATGATCTTCTGGTGTTAGTGTTGGGATTATGTCTATTTCCAAGGCTTTTTCTCTTATTGTTTCTTGTAATTGCCTTCCCCTTATGGTGTAGTTGAATACAGATCTCCTATCTCCCATACCTATTGTTATTACTACAGTACAGTACTGTACAGTAATGTGTAATTTTCATAGATGGGTGCAACATTACAAGAAATAGTTGGAGCCTTGGAAAAGCTATTGAAGATATTTAAAACCAAATTCTATGGTTCATTTTCACATCAAGTTGTAGTAGTTTTTGCTCACTAAAATATGAACCTTCCTTGGAAAATGAGGTTTCCTGGCTGGGACATGGGAAATATGCTGGATGTGATAAAATCTTTTTACAGACTTGTTATCCTGGGAGTTGTTCTGCATGTGATCAGTTGAATTGAAAATTTCGCTTGGTGAAATTTGTCCATAGAGTGGGAGTGTTTGGAATATTAGTGTACAATATAAATGGTAGCACACTTAACATGGCTTCCTACTACAGTATTAATGATTATTGTAGATGAAAGTAACATTAGAAAAAACAGCTGAAGCAATGCTTTTTCTTGTCTAAAAAAAAAAAAGGTATCTGACAAATGCCTCCAGAAAGCACATAAGGTTACAATGAGTCCCTTACTCCAATGAATCAGGGTTGGGCCCATATAGTTCACTGAATCGAGGTTGTACTGCAATTAAAATTGTGAAGCCTAGGCTGAGAGATTTGATAAAAGATATGGGATTGAAAATGTAGATTAGGGAAACTTCTTAAATTTAAATGACAATCATAATAATAATTGCACTACATACTAGGTTTTAAATTGATTGAAACATTAATTGGTGTAATTCTGCCTCATGCTCCATAGAAAGCAGTTACAGACATGGTACTTTACAGGTTTATGAAAGGTTTTGAGAGAAATTGTAGTTTTTTATTATTTATTTATATACACAAGGAGTTCCTACCATCTGTACAGCCACTAGTATGCGTAGTGTTTCGGGCAAGTCCTTAATCCTATGTTCCCTGGAATACGACCCCACAAAAAATAGTTTAACAACCAGGTACCCATTTTACTGTTGAGTTAAACAGAGGCTACAGTTAAGGATTTGTGCGTAGTAAATCTTCCCCGGCCAGGATACGAACCCAGGACAAAGCGCTCACGGAACGCCAGGCGAGCGTCTTAACCACTACACCACGGGACTGCCAATAAGTACATATTACATTAATTACAGTACAGTACATATTAATAAGTACACTTAATACATATTAACTGTATGATCATGTGGCCCTGTAATGTAATACATGTGGCCCTGTAATGTAATATATGTTGTAATACATGTGGCCCTGTAATGTAATACATATTACATATTAATAATAATATTACATAATTACAGTACATAATAATAAGTATAGTTATAGTACTTATTACAATATTTTTACCATATGACAATACAGTATTCCTTGGGCTTGTAAAGCTTCTGTTTTTTTCAGTCTATTTAGAAATTGTGAATGTTAATACAGTAACTCTCAAACAATAGTTTCAGTTATGTTGCCCAATTCTGTAAGATGATGCTGTAGTGTGTGCACTTTCTTATAAATAATGATTCATTTTCTTTCTTTTTTAGTTTATGAGGATGGTGATGGTGGTGAACATTGTGGAGAAGAATTAAGCACTATCTTAGTCAAGGTATGTATGATATTCTCAAAAGTACAGTCCGTGCCTTTCAGCAGAGTATCTCCAGTACAGTATTTTGAGAAATTGACCAAAGTTTGAATAGCGTTTTAAATTAATGTTATTGCTTGCCAAGCATTTAATTGTCTTGGGTGATATCTGCTAGCAACTATCATACATTTAGGGTCTCGTAGTACAGTTGGGTTCATTCGCGACTCATAATCAGGGACCTTGGATTCAATTCCCTGGTGGGATAAAAATGGATGGGCTCGTTTCTTTTCTGCTAATGTGTGTTCACCTAGCAGTAAATTGGTACCAGGAGTTAGGCAACTGCTGTGGAAGAAAGGGTCAGAAGGGGAGTTTGCAAAGAAAACTTTATAATATTTTTGGCAATTAAGAAATGTGCAGACAATGAGCCACAGTAACATGGCTGAAGATATGATGACCAAACGACATATCAAAAAACAAAGAAATTACAAAATTTGGGTTATCTTGGACCATTATCAAGTTATGTGATATGGCTAGAAATACCCTAAGCTACTCTATCCTTTTGAGGTGTATCTTATTGTCTCAATAAACTTACTTGAACTTGATCATGTCAGGCAACAGGCACACAACTTGATAATGGTCTAGGACAGACCAAAACGTCGTCGTTTCTTTGTTTTGTGATGTGTGGTTTGGTCATTCATCCAGAAAGGTATTCCCAAGTCAGTACATCTCATGATACAAACAAGGCGATTAAATGTGTACAAATGGTGTAATTTACCCCTCTGGGATGTTCGTCTATCTCTTCTATTCTTATCTCTTTGTATGTGTATTTTGGTTCTCTCTTATTTCACCTTTAACTTTTTTTAATTTTTCTTCCCCTTTCTGTTTACTTTCTTTAGCTGTTATTAGGCCCCTCTACAGTTTGTTTCATTCTTATGTTCTTCTGCTAGCTCAGCTTTTATGCTTTATTCTTTCATTTGTCCCCCCTCATCTTTCACATCATCCTCTCTCTTGTCTGATATTGACTTTCTTCCCATTTTCCTCGTCATGACTTGATAGGGTTCAGAATGGACCAAAACCTTGTCACTCTTCTTTCATCTAATGTGGGTTGGATTATTAGTTTCAGCTATGTTATGGTGCCTTGTTCTATGCATTAATCTATAGTCTTTGTTTTATCGGCAGAGATATTTCAACATATAAATTCAAAGATGGAAGGGACACGACATCCCCACCAAGCAATGCAGCCTATGTCGCCAGTGCCATCATGGCAACAGCAACAGTACCAGCAATCTGGACAGCAATACCAGGAGCCAAGGTTGGGGCAACCATACCAGCAGCCAAGATTGGGACAACAGTACCAGCAACAAAGATTTCCGCAAAACTATCAGCAACTAGAATTTGAACAGCAGCATCATTCTGGCCTAGGTCAACAGTACCAGCAACCAGGATTATTATCACTCCCTCAAGAACTTGGATTAGCTCAGTTTCAACCTATGGGATTTGGTCGACAGCACCAACAACCAAGATTAGTACAGCCAAGACCAAGTGAGGAATATCCTCATATTTTTCAACATTTACATAAGCAGCAGCAGAGTCAGCATAGTTATGATGACAAACCGCTTGATCATGTCAGGCAACGGGCCAGTATTGAGGATCAGCAAAGGTCCATTACTCCCAACCCTGAGCAACACAAAGAGGCAGAAATAATGTCATTGTGGAAAGACCTACAGCAAAGTAGTAAGAAATCTGTGATCATTCCAATGCACTCATCTCTTGATCTACGCCATAATGAAGAGACAACGTCTGTGGCTAATTATAGTGCAGCACTGCCCCATTTTCTCAGAGTTCACTTAAAGAAACTGAGTCAGTCAAGGGGCTTCTGTCTCATGAGAGACAAGTAGAAACAGGCATTAATATTCCCATCGGTCTTCACAGTATTCCTGCCATTAGCCGATCATCAGTTGATGATTTAAATCTAAGCAACAATGTTAATATGGTTCCACTTGAACTTTCTGTTAGCAGAAACATTGCTTCTCTTGCTGCCACCACAAGTGGTCTCTTGGCTAAACCATTAAGTCTCAAGACTTCTCATTCTCTGAATAGCTCACATGACTTTACACGTTGTGACTTTTCAGATATTGCTAATTTGAGTAGTAGTATAACTGACCCATCAGAGGGACACCCTAGAAATAGGCATTCTCATGACTACAGCCCAGTGGCAGGTCGCATAAGTACTGCTTTGCGTCATGAAGCTCGTCCATTAATTCGTGAAAAACATTCTGAATTGCACAGTGACTGCAATTCGCCACATAGCCACTCAGAAACTGCTCCCTGTGAGGATTCCAACCTGTCAGACAGTCGACTGGTTTCTGCTGTTCCTGATGATTCCAACCCTTCTGACAGTCAGCTAGACTCTGCTGTTCCTGATGATTCCAACCTTTCTGATGATCAGCTAGACCCTGCTCCCCGTGATTATTCCAACCCCGCTCCTTGTGATTATTCCAACCCTGCTCCTCGTGATTATTCCAACCCTGCTCCTAGAGATTATTCCAACCCATCACATGATCAACTAGGTGTTGCTTTGCACGATGACTCTAACCCATCAATTGATCCCCTTGATGCGATTGTTCATGATGATTCTAACCCAATAGTTGATCCTCTAGATTCAGTTGTCCGGGATAATTCCAACCCACAAGTTCATTCACCAGACTCTGTTATGCATAATGTTGGCAGTCAACCAATTGAACCACCAGCCACTGTTGTTCGTGATGTTTGCAGTCCATCAGTCGATCCATTAGAATCTGTTCATGATGATTCAAACCCTTCAGTTGATCCACTCGACTCAGTTGTTCGTGATGATTCCAATCCATCAGTTGATCAGCTAGAATCAACTTTATGTAGTGATCCTGCTTATCCAGTTGGCTCATCAAAGGGTCATTCAAGGTCTGTATCAGTTGATGATTCCAATATATCAGGTGATACCAACTTGCCAAATAAACAAGCAGCTGCAGTAAGTGATGGTTCTAATTCATCAAATGATAAATTTGAAGGAGATTCTGCCAACAATGTAAGCTCTTCTGTTGACCTGTCAAAGAATCGTTCAGGGCAAGAATTGCTGAACAACTCCTCAGCTGAACGACTAGAAAGTGATGTTCAGAATTCATGCGTTTCTGAAAGCTCACCAAAAGGTAAAACAAGTTCTACATTTAGGGGTGTTTCAATCACTTCCAGTCATCCAAAAGCTTCAATTGTAAATTCCAGACCTCCCAGCCATCTAGAAGATAAGCCATTTGATGGATGCAGCCAATCGGACTCTCGACCAAAACCTTCATTACAAAACAACTCGGACTCATCAGACAGTTTGCCAAGAAATTCTGTGCAAGAAAGTGCTGAATCAAACTCGTTGGCTAATTTCCCTAAAACTTCAGTGCAGGAGGGTTCTAAATCCAGCTCTGATGATGTGTCAAAGACTTCATTACAAGAGTATTCCAAAGCCAGCCTGTTTGGTAAGCTGCATAAAACTTCTGTTCAGAAGGCTCCAAAGTCAGAGCTGTTGGATAATGTACCCAGAACTTCAGAGGAAAAGGGTTCCGGTCGATCAGATACTCAAATGGATATTGCATCAGATGATGATTCCAGTTCATCAGTTGATCATCGTAACACCAAACTAAATGACACTCCTAAGACACCTGACAGTAGGGTAGAATCTCCAATTAATGATAATTCATCTTCACTAGACAGCGAGCCAAAACCTCCATTAACAGATGATTCCAGGTCACCAGATAATCAAGAACCTATACATGATGATTACCAACCATCAAATGATAAGTCAGAAAAGGCATTAAGTAAAAAAATCAAATCATCTGATCAAACTGGTAATTCTAGCACTTTAATTGGACCAGAAGATCAACCTAAACCTGAACTTTCTTCTAATTCTAGCTATGTGAAAGACCAGTCAAGAAATAAAGCAAACTCTACACTGCTCAAAAACTTGACCCCATCACAAGATTCATCTGATGTAAAGTCACCATCATTGAATGCTGGAAAACCTGCAGCCACAATTAACTGTGATCCTGAATCTCCTGGTACAACACGCAGATCATTAGAAGATAGTCCAGCACATTCCCCTCTTGAAGTTGAAGATACTACTGCTAAAGTACCAGCAGGTGCAGATGCAGATGGTGGCTTTCATTTTGTGGAGATTGAAAGTAATCGAGAAAAGACTAGTACAAAAGTAGTTACCGATCCATTACATGATGACCCATTTGACAACGTTCAGCCCAAATCGCCTCTTCCTGCCTTAGCCCAAGAGGGTGCTGTACGTAAAGATGAGAGTAATGTACAAAATCTCTCAACAAATGACGACGATATCCAAGAAGTGTCTGTTGTGTCTATTGTTAGCAGTAGGGACTCTCTGAATATTCATGGGAGTGATTATCATGTCACCACCAAAAATAGTAATATTCCAGAGGTCCCTTCAAGCCACAATCAGGAGGCTGAAGAACTCTTGGTAGAAGAGAGTGGCCTTTCAGATGATGATGATTCTACACACTTTTTTGAGGAGAACTATGTATATAGCAGTGAAGATACAAGAGAAGCAACATGCCATGTGTGCGAATCAAATGTTGATATTTCTGAGTTTAAAGCACATCTCTTCTTTGGTCATCTGCAGTGTGCATTTTGCAATAGGAGATTGGTGGGATGTGATATGCTCCAAGATTTGGAGGATCCTAAAAAATCTGTGTGCAAGAAAAGTTCTACAGGCAAACACAGTTTTAAGAACTGGACCCTTGATCCCATTGAATTTCTGGCATATTACATAAGAAAGGAATTAGTGATTAAAAAATTTTGTGCAGGTCAAAGTGGTCCACCATCAGCTTCAGAGATAGTCGAGGAAATTCAGTGTTATGTGTCTAAGTTATCCTCACTTGATGTGTATCAACCATGGAAGACAGCTATTAACAAATGCCATAAATATGTCACCGACAGAAAATTAGGCAAGACGGGAAATAAACCAACAACTACCAGCACCACTATAAACAAACCAACAGTACTTCGAACACCTGCTTCATTTGGACCAGGACGTCCTAGCAGTACCCAGCAAATGACTGAATCACCCAGTACTTCAGTAAGGAGTACTTACCAGTCGCCAACTGTTCCAGTAAATTTATCAGCAATGCAGGAAGATCACTTTGCTAGGGCTAGTGAAGAGGCAGAAAAAGGAAGAAAAACTGGAACTGTCCTACTGCAGTATCTTGGGGCTGGTCTTAAAAAATCGGGGAGATATGATACAGCTTCAACAAATGCCCAGTCGTATAAGAAACAAACGAAAACTTTAAAGATTTGTAACTTGAAAAATATTGTTGTACAAGCCCCGATTAATGGCAACTATTTGGTGGTACATTTTCCCAGTCAACCATGTCCAGAAAATTGTCCAAATTGTTACTGTCAATTTGATCCAACTGCAGTAACTGTAAACTGTGTCACCTCTGTCATAACAAACAAGTGTGACAATTGCGATTTAACTATTTTTGTTCTTCAAGACCCACCCGACGGATCTGTACAAAACGTTAAATTTCGAAACAAGAGGAAATCATCATACAAATTTACTGGTCCAGAATCGAAGAAGAACCGGATGCAGTAGGGTTTACCACATGCAGTATACAGGACTACAATTTTTTGGATTGGTATGTGAATGNGACACCAGTATCTGCCAAACTCATGCCACAGACACAAGGAGCTGGACAACAAAGAAGTGATCCACCTAACGAGACTCGGCCAGAAGGCTGAACACAAGGTAGGAAGTGAAAACCACTTCCTCCTCCTTAGGGAGATAGAGACCTAATTTTGCTCGTTTTTATCCATTGTATATATCCGTCACCGTCACTATCGTAGAAAGAAGAGACTAGTCTACACTCCAGGGTCAACACCTCGATTGTTTCAAGCGTGGGTTGGACATGTATATGAGTGGGATTGGGTGGTTATAAATAGGAGCTGCCTCGTATGGGCCGACAGGCCTTCTGCGGTTACCTTTATTCTCATGTTCTTATGTACTGTGTCACGCTTTGTCTCTCGCTTGTCCTACTAGATCTTAACCTGTATATGATTGATTGATGCCGCAATGATCACATTGTGCAGATCAACAAATTCCTCTGCTGCTGCATAGTTTACATTTAGTCAAATCTACATCAGCAGATGTTACAAACTCCCAGAGGTACTTGTAGCCGAGCCTAAGCCTAGCAGTGGTAACATCTAGAAGTCTGCTAACATTATTGGATGACCATAGACGTGCGGTTCTTCATGCATAATAGAATGATGATAGATGGAGTAACTGGTGTGAATTTCACTTTGCCTCAAGCCTCCGAAATTTAGTTGATGTTCCTGGGATATTACTGCCCTCAGGCTGCTGAAAGGCAGTCCAAGTTGGTAATCAATTCCCTCTTTACGAGCAAAAGTCTTGGCTATCATAAATAAATAGTACATCTTGAGCTTATTTTATTTTATCTAAATACAAGAAGGTACAATAAGTCTGTGAGAGTACATAACACTGGTGTTCTTACATTCTTGCAAAGCCAGTAACAATTATTGGGTTTCGGGCAGTGTGTGGTATGTTGCCCTATAGACACTGAGGATCCCCCCTTTCACACCCCTTTTGTGAAGGTGTGATATCCTCTTGTCCCCATAGTTCACTCTTGCCAATGATATTGGAATTCTCACCCCTCAGAATATGCACACAATACGTCAAATTGATGTATGAATGTATGTACTTTCATGTAAATCAATTATGGTTATATATTATAGTTGAGTGAGGTGTGAGGACGTGGCAGCAATGTAAAGTGGAGAGAGCAAGGAGGGCGGCGGGAGTCCTGGTAGTTACCGCCTGGCCACGCTCACCGAGGGTGTGGCTGGTCCACGTCTCTCCCTTCTACTACATCAACTTGTTTTTTTTGAATTGTAACATAATAAGAGACATGCAAGCTGATATACTAATGTACTTGGTATGCCAAGGAGGAGAAGCCTGTGAAGTTTATTGAATGCTGCTATATATATGGACAAGTGAGTTAGCTGAAGTCTTGTAATTTAAAGAAATCTAAATTAACAAGTGATTATTGAATCAGAAAAGGAAACAATAAATGAAGTGATAAATGTTTTCATTCACGAGTATTCTTTAGCTTTGACAGTACGCACAAAAATGCACCTGTTTGCTTAACCAGACGTACGAACCCCATCAACCCTCCTAACCTATCTATTGAAGTCGAGGCTTAAAAAATGCCTTATTACTGTGCTTTAACTTTTAGTAATAACGTGGGCATATTTAACGTGTCGGTAGAGTGGGTATAAAATGGGAGGAATTAGGTGATAAGACGGTCTGGTCATATGGCCGCCTTGACCCCCCCACGTGTTGCTAAGGGCCGTGACCTTGACCAATTGACCTTCAGCTCCACCTTGTGCTTGCCTGGGTAGGCCCACTCAAACCCATGCTGGGGGAAAATGATTACTTATTTATAAGTAATATAGTTAATAGTAAATTATACACCCTAGATATATAAAGTATTATAGCTAAACTAGAAATGATAATGTGAATAACAGTAATTAGCATCTTTTGATGCTAATTAGCATTATCATCACACATCCAGGAAGCAGCTGTCTAACTCCCAGTTACCTATTCACTGCTAGGTGAACAGGAGCATCAGGGTGAAATAAACTGCCCATTTGATCCCGCCTTCGTCAGGGATCGAACCCGGGCTTACCCTTGAGACTACGAAGCGCTTAGGACCGAGCCGCGAGGCCCCTGTGTGTAATTCCAACAACACTTGTTGAAGGAGGACGACGCCAATCGAATTTTTTGTTTTTGAGATATATACAAGAGTCGTTACATTCTTGTACAGTCACTTGTACTCGTAGCGTTTCGGGCAGCAGGTCACTGGAATACGATCCCCGCCGCGAAGAATCGTTGTTACAACCAAGTACACATTTTACTGTTGGGTTAAACAGAGGCTACAGTTAAGGATTTGCGCCCAGTAAATCCTCTCCGGCCAGGATACGAACCCATGACTTAACTGTAGCCTCTGTTTAACCCAACAGTAAAATGTGTACTTGGTTGTAACAACGATTCTTCGCGGCGGGGATCGTATTCCAGGGACCTGCCCGAAACGCTACGCGTACTAGTGGCTGTACAAGAATGTAACAACTCTTGTATATATATCAAAAAAAGGAGGAGGAGACAGCTTAATATTGGTGGGTGTAGTCTGGTAGAGGTTGGCAACGCCCCATCTAATTACCCAAAGCTACCCAAAGCTTCGTAGTATTACGTAAGTAATGAAGAAATATAATATATTTACTCACTATAATGTTGGTGCTGTATGTAGAACATGGAAAAGTCAATACTTTTACTCTGAAACAACATAATTTTTATAACGAAATTAAGTAATAGGTGACGCCACAAAGTCGACGCTCCAAGCGACATTTGTAGCTTTCAGCAATTAGATGGATCAAATTTCGTTATTATATTATATTATCTAAAGTAAACGAATGTTTTTTTCATGTTGTACATTCAGTACCAACATTATAGTGAGTAAATATATCGTATTTCTCCATTACTAGCTTAATGGCATGAAGGTTTGGGTAATAAGAGGGCGGCAGTGGGAAGTTGAACAGGTGGTGCAGTAGGGGAGCGTGAGGCGGGGCATATGAAGGTTAAGCGGCTGGCAACGGTAACTTCTACCACTAAAAACATTACCAGTACGGGAGAACGTGTTGTGTTTCGTTGTTGGTGTGGATACCCCGGGTAGGTAGGCGTCATCCACCCAGAGATGGATCAGCAGGAGGAGTGTGTGGCCGATTGATTGATTGATAAAGATTAAGCCACCCAAGAGGTGGCACGGGCATGAATAGCCCGTAAGTGGTGGCCCTTTTGAGCCATTACCAGTATCAATAGCTGATACTGGAGATCTGTGTAGATGCGACTGCACCCTGCGTGACAGGAGATGTCTCCCCGTGAGTGTGTGGCCGTGTAGGAGGGCAATATAAGGGCGAGGTGAGGTGGGGCTGGGGGAGACGCTGCTCCCTGTGGTTACCCACGCTACCACTCCCAAAGCTTCCTACCATTACGTTAAGTAGTGAAGACCTATGATATATTTACTCCCTATAATGTTGCTGATGGATATAGGGCATGACAAAATATACTTTTACTCTGAAATAATATAATTTCATAACGAAATTAGACGTAACTTAGTGGCGGGTGACGCCACTGAAGTCGACGATCCAAGTCACCTGGGGCTTTAGGTAATTTGACCCAATTATTATAATAATAATATATTTACGGGGCTTGGAACCAGGACCTATCTTCCTGGGCGAATCGGGCTCCCCCGTCACCAGACAGGATTTCACATGGGTGCTACGTGCCGCCGTTCGAGCCCTAGGACTGCCTCCAAACGATTATGCACCACACTCCTTCCGAATCGGCAGGGCCACGCAGATGTCCATGGACGGCCTGTCAACGGCAGCAATCAGAGCAGTTGGCAGGTGGAAAAGCGATGCGTTCCACTCTTATGTCAGGCAAGACGTCATCCCATTACCTAGTTAGGTTCTTCTGCGGCCAGCGGGCACCTCGCCCTTCAGGGGGGTGGGGGACCGGCTTCGCTGGCCTGCGGAGTGGGGGTGCTGCGCCGGATCCCCAAGTCTAGGGCTGCCCGCAGCTACTTACCATATGTCAAGTGCTCACTACTGGTGCAAGTTGGGGGTTGCAGACTTTACATGTACTAGGCACTAGCATGTCATTACCCCTGGAAAATCTTAATTAATTTTCATGCCCTCTGCGTATGCACAATATATATTTTATCCATACTGTACTGGCTGTGACAATCATTTATCTCGGGCATTGTTTAATTATAGCATTACGCTATTTTACCATGGAAATCTTCATTATTCTTCCTAGGCCCTCTGCGTATGCAGAATATATTTTATCATACTGTACTGGCTGTGCCACTCATTATCTCTGGTATTGTTTTAATTATAGCTCTACGCTGTTTGCGAGTAATCTGCGTATGCACAATATATTTTATCCATACTGTACTGGCTGTGACATTCATTTATCTCGGGCATTGTTTAATTATAGCATTACGCTATTTTACCATGGAAATCTTCATTATTCTTCCTATGCTCTGCGTATGCAGAATATATTTTATCATACTGTACTGGCTGTGCCACTCATTATCTCTGGTATTGTTTTAATTATAGCACTACGCTGTTTGCGAGTACTGCAACATTGCTTCGGTTAGCCGACTCTAGGCACGATTAACGTTCTAGGACTTATTCCCTTAGTTGCATCTTTGCAGTACTGGCATGCTACTCAGTCATGTTACGATTTATTTTATTGTGGTACAGCAGTCGCTCTGTAAATATTAATTAATAAATTAAGGTCCCCCCGCTCCTGTGTGTTTTCTCTCCGCCCAGAAATGGCCCCTGCATAATTTAAATTAAGCGGGGGAATTCTGGGAGCGAGAATAAACATATACGCAGCGCTCAGGAGAGCTGCGCGCGCCGTGGGGGGGGGCGCACATTTAAGCAAACGCACACGCAGTTTCTCCCTCTTTCCACTAGGCTCCGCTACGCTTCACACGAAACACCCGCCCTCCTCCCTTGACTGCAGAACTTCTTATGCTCTCCGAGCCCCACATGTTTCCCTACGCTTCTCTTTAATTTAGTAATTTGGGGGGTGCTGCGCCGGATCCCCAAGTCTAGGGCTGCCCGCAGCTACTTACCATATGTCAAGTGCTCACTACTGGTGCAAGTTGGGGGTTGCAGACTTTACATGTACTAGGCACTAGCATGTCATTACCCCTGGAAAATCTTAATTAATTTTCATGCCCTCTGCGTATGCACAATATATATTTTATCCATACTGTACTGGCTGTGACAATCATTTATCTCGGGCATTGTTTAATTATAGCATTACGCTATTTTACCATGGAAATCTTCATTATTCTTCCTAGGCCCTCTGCGTATGCAGAATATATTTTATCATACTGTACTGGCTGTGCCACTCATTATCTCTGGTATTGTTTTAATTATAGCTCTACGCTGTTTGCGAGTAATCTGCGTATGCACAATATATTTTATCCATACTGTACTGGCTGTGACATTCATTTATCTCGGGCATTGTTTAATTATAGCATTACGCTATTTTACCATGGAAATCTTCATTATTCTTCCTATGCTCTGCGTATGCAGAATATATTTTATCATACTGTACTGGCTGTGCCACTCATTATCTCTGGTATTGTTTTAATTATAGCACTACGCTGTTTGCGAGTACTGCAACATTGCTTCGGTTAGCCGACTCTAGGCACGATTAACGTTCTAGGACTTATTCCCTTAGTTGCATCTTTGCAGTACTGGCATGCTACTCAGTCATGTTACGATTTATTTTATTGTGGTACAGCAGTCGCTCTGTAAATATTAATTAATAAATTAAGGTCCCCCGCTCCTGTGTGTTTTCTCTCCGCCCAGAATAATATATTTTTGCTTAATTTCATCATTTAATTTAATACTTTATTTTAATTTAATTGCATGCAATTTAATATTTTTTTATTTTAATTTGATTGCATTTAATTTAATACTTTTTATATGTTTGAAAACAGTCTCTTTAATTCTACTGAAATATATAACACCAATATGAATTACATAATTTTTCAGTATTGTTTGACCTATATTTGCCCCTTGGCTAGTCAAGGTTGCCCAGGTGTCCAAATACTGGCGATTGTTAAGTATTTTTTATTTAACCATATTTTAGCTTTTGCATAAGAAATATTCCTTGAAATGTAGTCACATTACCATCTATATCACTATTTTTGCCTCTCCTTTTAGCACATTTAGGTAATAAGCATATATACATGTAAATTACACACTTGATTAGTGGTGTGCAGGACTCCATGCTCCCAGAACAAACACATAAGTAATTTGATAAAATACACATTTCTTTGCTTTCATTTCATTTTTTTTAAGCAAAATTAGGTATACACAACAGTGCACTGCTACCCTATTCTATATGAGATATTACACAGTGTAGATCAAGAACTTATCTATACGTTCAACTATTATTCCCATTTCACAGGATGGTTAGTCATACATGGAATCAGGGGAGAAAATACCTGCCTCAAGCATGGTTGCAAATTTTTGGAATCCTATACATGGGTTAACCCAACTGACACTTAGGTCAGATTTCAGTATTGTTCGGAACAGTTTCACAACTGTGTAACTCTCTGGTGCAGCACCACTTGGATTCTTGTAACCAACCATGGAAGTATTGGGTAAATACTGGTTCAGTAACAGGGTTGTTGATTTGTGGAACCAGTTGCCGCGTAACGTGGTGGAGGTGGGGTCCCTCGATTGTTTCAACCGCGGGTTGGACATGTATATGAGTGGGATTGGGTGGTTATAAATAGGAGCTGCCTCGTATGGGCCAATAGGCCTTCTGCAGTTGCCTTTGTTCTCATGTTCTTATGGAGACCTCATCTTCAGAAAGACAGATGTGCTTTGGAGCAGGTTTCCATACCTGGATGCAATAATCCAGGTGGAGGCACACCAGAGAGTTGTACACTTGATTGTAGATATCTAAGCAACACAGTGTCAGTCAGGTAGTGTTTTATCTTTTTCCCCATTAAACCATTAAATTTTACCACTTTATTTAGTTATGTTCTAGTAGCTTTATTAAATTACCACTTTGTATTTTCTTTGTTATTAGTGTTAAAAACTGTAGTATTAATATTAGAACCTCAGATCCCATAATGCAATAATTGATTTATTAAATGTTTACCCCTTTTTATGCCTGTAAATCATTTTTTATCTCAATACTGTAATTCTAAGTTTTGCACAAAACACTTTGTATAATAGTGGCTTCATTTGTATGTGTAACTCCTGTCCCCACATTTGTCCATTCTGCTTGTGTTCTTTGTGTACACATTCTTGAGAATAAACTTATGAAATATGAATTATGACTTTTTGAATTGGTAAAGGATCTACAGGATCTTATTGCATTTGAGGGGTTCTTCCACAATATAGGACCCTATTTATTTACATAGCATTTCTTGTATATAGGAGCCACATTAGTTTTCATGCTATAATAATTTTTTCTGTGGCTTGGAAGAAAATGCACATCAAGTGGGGGCTTAATTTATTATTAATTATTATGTAAATTAATTACATAAATTAATTATTATATAAATTAATTATTATATAAATTAATTATTATATAAATTAATTATTATATAAATTACAAAATTAATTATATAAATTAATTACAACATTAATTATTACAAAATTTATTACATAAATTAAAATAATAATCATAGATGACTATTATTGAGCTTATCACTTTGGGGGTTCCGACGGAGCACCCCCAATCCCGTGAGGGCCAGCGGCGCGGAACCCCCACCCCCGAAGGGCGAGCGGAAGCTGGCTGCTATACGTAGGAACGCACCTCCTCACTACTGTGGCCGTAAGCGTGCCCGTATGCCCGGAGAGGCCATTAAAAAATAGTCGGTCTTCCTTGACCCAGACTGAAAAAGGTACCTTTCCGGGTCTACTTGGCAGATGCTGCAAGGAGACGCATAATAATTTTTATTTCAAATTCAAATTAAAAAAAATCAAATGTTTATTCAGGTAAAGTACATACATACAAGATGTGATACAAATATTGATGAATTTATAGATAGAGCTAGTACATACAATGCATTAATGTAAAATACATTTATATTTATGTATGTGTATTTATAATTATACATGTATGTATATAAAGTACATTTATAATCATTGTGTCAGGGGGACAGAAAGCTCATACACGTTGGGCTTATATCGTTGTCCCCCCCCCCCCAGGTCAAATTACTGACACTACCCAGGATGCAATACCCCTACAAGTTGACTAACTCCTGAGTACCTACTTTCTGCTAGGTGAATTAGGTGAAAGGAAATGTGCCCAACCATTTCTGTCTAGACCGAGATTTGAAGAATGATAGAGTATTCATAGGTACACAATGTAAAATATATGTAGCCACTAATTTGCAGAACATTTTTGGCATAATTTAACATAATTAGGAAATTCATTTAAAAGTTTAATGGGGTAACAATACTAAAGGAGAAATATACTAAAATATATACTGTATCTGGCAATTCATTAATTTCTAATGTTGATTTGAAGAGAATTGCAAGGAGATTACTCCTGCTTTCAGGATCCTGGGTGAGATTTCTTATAGCTTTTGCTCTGAATTCCTCCAGGTGCCTCTTCTGGTTGTTCTGTTATTCCAGATAACCCATATAAACTTTATTTCTGAATACTCTCCGGGTGGGGTAACCAGGCAAGTGTGATATTAGTGGTGTTAGTACTAAAAGGAGGACACTACTGCTAAGGAGGATCTCTGCACACTTGTTTCATTTCCCAAGACACTGACTACTCAGAATTTTACCCAGTCATTTATACCTTAATCCACAACTGTTGGCATGGTCATTGGTCTGACATTACAGGTAAACTGTGCACTCATGTAGGTAACCTATTCTCTTGGCCTTCTTTCTACCACCATAATAGACAGTGGGGGAATGGCTCTGGCTGGAGTATGCATTGCCACACATGCTTAAGTTGCATGTGCTTAATGGAATGCCGCCCTGCTCCATATTGTCCAAACTGCAGTGTCCCACTTTGTGTTCACATCCTTGTAGAATGTTAAGATTTTCAGGATGATTGAATGGCTTGCTTTCTTGATGTCCCTCAGAAGAATCCTTGTTGAATTCAATACCTTTGGTATGGCTCGCCTTGTCCTTTCATTCTCATATTGGCATACTGAGTGAAATTTAGCACCTTTTGAATGATGGGACATGGTCTTCCCAGCTGGTGCAATCTTTTGATAATTACTTAAGCATGTTACCAATAAATAATGGTACTGTACAACCAAACAAGATCCAAGCATATTCATCCATCCACCACTGAACAATAATGAAGCACTTAAACTAACTTTTAATGTAGACCTCACACACCCATAGATAATGTTAAGCAGGCATTTGTGCAATATACATAAATTTCCAGATCTTTTAACTATTATACTTGGGTTACAGTGGTACCAAACAGTATATTCATAGGCCTTGCCTACATTGATTTGAATTCAAAGTTTTCCAAGTGGATAATATTTCCAATTTATCTTTTTACAGATTCCTGAGATTGGTCGAGCATTTTCCCAGAGCTGAATTGTAGCAGTGACAAAGACCTGGCTGAGATCACTCTTCTCGTAGGTGATGTGGAGCAACACATTATGAAAAATGTAAGCACCTTGTTTCCCAAATACTTGCTCAACATTGTTATAATTTTCCTTACTCTGAAGTTGCTATTAAAATATTCGGTCAATTATGTAGTGTGTCATATTTGTTGTAGTTTGTAAGGAAACTCGTTTGGAATGGAGACAGTTTTTAATTACTGTATAAAGTAATTTATCATTTAATTTAAATTTAATGTACAATAAATGTACATATAAATGTAAAGTGATATAATAGAATGAATCTTCGTGTGTGGTTGAGACGCCCTTTCCCTTAGGTGGATTTTTCACCAGTTCGAAAATGGGATTCTCCAGATCTCTCTTAAATTAGTTCAACTCAGACAGGATCAGCTTGTCTGGGTTGAACAGGTTCATACCCCCCCCCCCCTCTCTGTGTTGAGGCTGAAGCATCTTGTGAAGGTGAGAACTGGACACATTGAGTGTTGCATTGTTGTTGGTGAATGTTGAAAATGTGGTATCTCTCAAGCATCTGTACTGAACCACTCTTTGGAATTTAGACCGATAATGATTCCCTGTTGACTGGTTATATTACCAGCTTTCACCTCACCTGACCATCCTCTAGCAGGTGGGAAATATTATTAACTAATTATGTAGTTGTACACTTGGGAAATGTGATAACTTAGGGATAGGTTATGTAGGATTAACAAACCCATCTCATTATCTTCACATAAGCTAATGAGAGTATGGAGCATGTATATTATACTTGCTGTAGTTTCATTACACCATCTTTGATCTTTGCTTCCAACCACTTGCACTTGACGGTAGAGTGATGGTCTCTCCTTGCTGATTGGCATTCAATCTCCACCTGTCCAAGTGGCTGGGCACCATTCCTTTCCTTCATCTTATCATAAATCCTTATCCTCCCATCCCTCCCATGTGCTATATAGTTATAATTGCATAGTGCCTTCTCCTGATAATTACCCTTACTCTTTACGTTAGCAACTGCATTTTCATTACTGATTTTAATTCCTTTCCATATTAAATTTTGAGTTATTTATTTAAAACTTTCCAGAAACCGGGTTGCAGGAACATTGATATCCATAACAACCACAAGATAAGGTACTCCTAGCAGGGAAAAAAAGGAGACTACTGATATAACAAGATGGAAAGTATGAGCCATAATCACCCAACTGTCTCCCCTATTAACAAAGATCAGAATATGCAAAAATATGTAGGCCAAAACCAATTATCACTGGAAGCTTATAAACAAAACACAATAACACCTAACACTTGGCCTAACTCTGGAAATTACAATGTTGCAGGGACTCAGACAGGTCCATTATTGAACCAGTCACGACCCACTACTAATAAACAGTTAAAACCCTGGCCAAATTTGTCTCTGATAAAGCAGCATCTCCAAAGTCATCAAGGGGCAAGTCAACAATTGCATTCATCAACAAGAGTGTCACATGTGAGTAACTTGCAGCATGTACAGGAGCACCAGCAGCCGATTGTTGAGCCAGTAGCCAACACACAGTTTTCATCTGCTAAGCAACAACAGGGCAACCAACCACAGACAGTAATGCAGAAACGTCTGGCTATTTGGGAGACATATATGGCACGTAGCCTTCAGCAATACATCACGGAAATAAGCCCACAGCAATCTGGTAATATTTCAAGATCAGTTAGACAAGTGGCCCAGTGCCATAGTTCACAAATTAATAATCCCATCACTCAGACTAACGTCTCTCACCAATTTCATCAAAATATGGGGCACCAATCCTTCCACCTTGACTCTTCAATTAGCTCTCAAATTACAGCTAAACAATCAACTCAAAACATCCATCCACATCAGAATGTCAGAGTTGAACAACATGTTGTAGAAGACAGCCAATTGCAAAATTCCCAAGCTGGGCACTTGCCACTAAACAAAATTAGACAGCAAGCAGTTCAGGATAAAATACAACCACAAGCTAGACAGCCTACTAATAGTTGTGAAGCATCTTCAGCAGAAGTAGAAATTATTTCGTGCCATATGGTACCACCTAATTCAAGCGTACAGACAACCTCTCAAAATCGAATTGGTTCTAACAAATTTCCCCCTTATCAGTGGACAGTGCAACAGCAACTTCAAGAGAGAAACCACTTGCAATCATATAGTCATACTCAACAGATTCAAAAATGTAAAGATTTTAACAAGAATTGGAATCCTTATTGGTCAACATTAGTGCAGAGATCACACAAAAGATTAGGAGATAAAACTGAATCTTCTAAGAGCACTCATCAGATCAAATATATTGCATATCCACTTCATTATAAAGGAAAACATGTATCAGAAAGTGTGCCTAAACCATGTTTAGGGCAGGATAATTCCATGCAGGAATCACACCAGATTAATACCAGCATTAACTTGACCCAAGTTACACAGCAAAAGACTCATGATGTCACTTCATCTAATCATCATACTATGGATGCTGTTCAACCATCTGTAAGCTGTTTAAGCAAAAATTCAAGTTTAAACCTCACTCCACCTCCATCACCTCCATCAAACAACATATCTGGCAAGATTTGTTCTAAAGGAAATTCTGCTAATTGCCTCATTAGTAATGCAGAATCACATGCCAGTAGTAGTTCGCAAGGTGCATTTAGAAAAAGAAAAGTGCATTTAGGAAAACAGTCAGACTTGACCTCGGCTTCAGTTGTTGTACAGCCGTGTCAAACTGCAGTTTGTGATGCTTCTCCAACGGAGTATGTGGAAAGTCACAGTGAATTAGCAAAGCTCTTGGGTTATAAGCCTCCTTTAGACCTCTCTACAACACTTAAGCCTACAAAAGGTAAAATAATAGATGAAGATGATTATAAAGCACGGAGTTCTTCACGTCAAAAAATCATAGAAAGTAATTCTGACATTATGTTTAGGCAACTTGAAAATAGAATTAACTTCACAGAAGATAGGGACATAGATGACATGTCTTCTAGACCAGAGAGCAACACATGCAAACTGATGAAAAAACAATCATCCAATCTTCCAAGTCTATCTTTGGATCATACACACATTCATAACTCAAACATGCTCTCTTCATCACTCACACATTCCACCTATATATTACCTTCATTAATCAGCACATCTTCCACACCTACCATGCCCTCCACACCTACCATGCCCTACACACCTACCATGCCCTCCACACCTACCATGCCCTACACACCTACCATGCCCTCCACACCTACCATGCCCTCCACACCTACCATGCCCTCCACACCTACCATGCCCTCCACACCTACCATGCCCTCCACACCCAACATGCCCTCCACACCTACCATTATTCAACATGATAGTGATATAGACAAATTCAGGACTGACACTGCCTCTGAGGATGCTCCTCTGAATGAAATACAACTTTCTGATGATCTGATGAAAGATATTGAGGTTCAGTGTTATGTCTGTGACAATATTGTGAATGGAAATGAAATTACAGCTCACTTGTATTTTGGGACACTTTCATGTTCATCTTGCCCTGTAGAAATTGTAAGCTGTGATATGATGAATACTAATTATACACACAATAAGTGTTCAGTTCATACTTGTCAAAAGCATGATTTGTCAAAATGGTCACATGACCCTATTCAGTTTTTAAATCATTATGTAGAGAAAGACCTGCTCTACAAAAAGTTTTGTGAAGGTGTGCATGCTACAGTGACACGTGAAGAGTTAGACAGAGAAATTGAACAATATGTTTCACAATTATCTGTCCTTTTGCCATATCAACCCTGGAGGTCTGCATTACTAAAGTGCAAAGAATATGCATCAAAGGCAAAGTCGGTTATTGACCCGACCTCACAAAATGAACCTACTGCAGGGAACAGTAGTATTTCTGACGAGGATGTGGATTCAGAGAATAAAAGTCTCGCCGGTCTCTTGCCAAAACCTCCAAGTTACCTTCGGAAATCGTCCAGATTGAATGAGCCTTGTATTATAGCAACGCCTATTGATGGAAGGTTCCTGGTGGTGAGGCTGCCCACACAGCCATGCCCAGAGTGCTGTCCAGAGTGCTACACCACCATTTGTCCCTCCAAGTGTACTGTAAATGTTAAAACTTTTATCATAACCTATGTTTGTGTATATTGCTACCTGACCATATATATTACAAGTGATCAAATGGACGAGTCTGCTCCAAGCATTGTTTTCGAGAATAGAAATGGAAAGTTAAGGAAAGACGTTCCAAAATCGGCCAAACCTGTAAGTAAAATAATTCTTCATACGTGATGTAAAAAAAAAAATCAATGGTATTGCAAAATGGAAAATGTTATGGAAATAACCGATTATAAAGCAGTTTTAGTATAATAAAGTACAAATTTTTATAATCAAATAATTTTTATTTGTGTATTACCTTAGAGAATTAAGCAGCCTATAATGTTCAGGTAGAACATGCTTTGGAAGTGCCTTACCTCAAACACTGTGTGCACACACCTGAGTTATGTTGTCACTAAAGTCGTCCTATCAATAGGTAATTTTAAATGATGGATAAGTTAAAGTCTTCAGGATTAATATGTTAACCAAGGAGGAACAATGTGGATATTAAGATATTTAAATTAGTAAAAATGTTATAGTAATATAAATAGGAACCACAATGTTATGATTTATGTTACTTTAGCAAGAGGTCACAATTTGTAAAATTATCATGTAGCTGAATAATCTTCTCACTGATCTAATTATTGTGTTCATTACAAGTTTTTCTGCAATTGCAATAATTTTTAATTTGCATCTCTATCCTCATGTAGCTCCCCTAAGTTATTCGTTATACCATCTGCACTAGTATACATTAGGTGGGGTAATGAGAGTACACTAGAGTTCTTGGATGTGCTGTATCAGGCTGTGAAGTTCTGGATGAAGGTGACTTCCACAATGTTTTCTTGCAGTAAACTGCACTTGTTAATCATCTGTACAGAATGTGTGTGTCATAACATTTGACTCACTGCCCATATACATGTATTTAGATATACTGTACTGTACTGTACAGCCCTTGTTGTAAATTCCCAGGATACTATGTATAACACTAAAGAAGTTTCCCGAGACCCTTGTAAATAACTAATCACAATTATTCTGTAGCTTTTTGATACAATATATCCCACTCTCTTGACTATACCCAAAAAATAATCTAATTTTCACTTCTACGTCACAAAATAAATGCAATTGCAAGTTATCTTTGCCATTTAATTATAAGCACAAGCACTTTGTGAGTCAGAATGGCTTCTTACAGGTCGGCATTTAATCCCCAACCATCCAAGTGGTTGGACACCATTCCTTTCCTCCATTCTATCCTAAATCCTTATCCCTTTCAAGTGTTACAGTACAGCCATAATGGCTTAATGATTTCTCCCAATACAGTACTTCCTTGACTTTCCTTCCTGCAAAAGACACGACGAGACTATGATGTTGCTACAACATTTGAACAAGTTTAAACACCTATCAAGTTGTAACAACCAACATAGCAAGTTATAACCACATTCTTATACGTCATAAAAACATCATACCAAGATGTAACAACTTTATTACAAGTTGTAACAAGCAGAAAATAGGACCAGTTATATTTTTGTTTGCAGGGTTCTAACTTGTTTTTTATCACTCCTACTTTTAATTTTCACTTTGGTTTGTCTTTCATTAACTTTCTATCAGATGTCCCCATTTAAAAAAGTAATCACTTCCAGCTTGAATTTCACACAGCTGTATGAGTTTACATTTACCTCCCAGGGCAGGTGCAACCTTATCCAATTTACCCTACACTAAACTGTACTGAATTAGAATGTTATATTACCACCGCATATTATAAAAGATTGAATACCTGTTCTGGGTGTTTGCCAGATGCCAATGTTGTGTCCGGTAGATGCTGTTACTTCTAGTAGTAATTTGATAACACTTGATATCCGGAGTATACAATACAATGCAATAGTTTGAGGAAAAGAAAGTCACTTGAAAGATGTCATCTCAAAGTTTCTTAATAATAACTGCTACAATATATACTAAATTTTGTGGTAAATCATTCCAAAGTCAGGAGTCTTAAGTATAAGCAATTGTATTTTTTGTTTTTGTATTTTTTCATACTGTACATTCATAATTTTGTCCACTCTTATAAACATTACAATTACATATAGAGTACATCATTACAATTACATATGCATCTGTATTATTCAGTGATTATTCTGGGTCATAATTTTGAACACAGCAGAAAATTAACTACGTATCATCAGAACATATCTTGGTAATAAGCCAACTGTGACAATAATTCTTTAATACTGTACACAGTTTAGTCATTGCTCTATCAAATTCTTTTTATACACTGCACATAACTTCAAGCTGCATTTCCACAGAATTGAAATAATAATCTTAGCACATACCTTGACAAATGCCTGAAAATACTGACACTGTTTCTTAAATAATGAGTGTTCAGAGAGCATAACAGTTGCTGTTCCTGGCTAGTGGTATTTTCTCACTGCTCATGTTTCCATGGTACAGGAAATAGCTATTGTTCCCAAACTTTGCTCCGATCTTAGCTCAAGGTAAAATAATACCAGGTATACATACACAAATGATTACCATTTGTATATACAGTGCTTCCTTATATTATTTAAATACAGGTACATTGAGGACTGTACTGTGTGGAAACAGAATAATATAAATGTAATGTTTCAGAAGAAAGCACAAAAACAGGTATTTGATATATGTGTAGCCACCATGTTTGATTTCCCATGACATCAGATGCATCCCACACAGCATTCACCTTCTCTATATCATTGTAAATAGAAGTACAGCACATACTGTACCATTTTTAATACTGGGCTCTCTACAGCAAAAAACAATGGCAGAAAAACCTTTAATACCGTATTATAACTGAACTGTACAATGCTGTCCTAACCACTTAACTGTGCAGAGCGCTTTAAGGTGCTTGGATGATTTTTTTTTTAATTAGGCCATATTTTCTTTGTTAATGTTTTCATCATTGTGATTTGAAATGAAAATGGTTGAGTTTGGAAACATTTAGACATTAACATTACTTAAACATTTATAAAAACAAAAATATCCTTAACAACTGCAATATGAAATTTTTACCCAAAACAGGTGGACAGTGCAGGGGTTAATTATCCTAATTAAATAGTTTCATAGCCTTCCATTGCAAAATATTTTTTGTTTTCTGCAATTTTTACACATACATTATCAATACCCTGTGTTTTCCCCACTCTGAGTTGATGCCTCCCTAAGTCAAATGATGAACACAAATACAGTATGATAGTAAAATAAGTAAAGCGATACAAGTATAAAATAATATATAATTAAAAATATCATTCATTCATTCAATTATCATTCACAATATAGTATTGTACGACATACAGCATCATAGACAAAGGACTATCACACTCCAATAATCATAAACAGCAACACTCCCCCCCATCACTTCATAGGTCTAAGTGTCCAGTCCTCCTTGTGAAATGCTATAGATCTGATGATCAAACCACACATCAGAAAATGGAGAAACGACGTTTCTCCATTTTCCGACACAGAGTTTGGTATCAGATCTTCAGCCACATTATTGTGACTCATCGTCTGCATTAGTGTGAACATTGGGGAAAATAAGATTTCCAATCATTCTGAAAATCAGGACATTCTACGAGGAGGTGAACGACCGTCAGCGGGACAATGCAGTTCTAACAGCAAGGTGTAGGTCTCTTTCATTAAGTGTTTGTGACTATTACACAACCTAGCCAGAGATGTCTCCCATTTCCTGATAGTGACAAGAGGAAGATCACAGGATTAAGTTACATTTAATTGTAGATAATTTTCTAAAAAAAAAAAAAATCAGAAGTAAACCATCTCTCTCCAACAGTTGCAAATGTCATAATGATAGGATAGATATCCAAGTAAGAAACTCACTTCTGGAAGCTAGGACAGACATGAATGGCCTCTTTAGTATTTAGAATACAGCAAAACTTAGCTCCTGTATATCTGCTAAAGATTAGGTACAACCAATATTGGATTTCAATCACCATGAGATGTGAAGGGTTAAAACTCTAGGGCCATGAGAGCACTGCAAGTCTCTACCACATTAAAAAAAAAGAATATTGGTGCATGAATTGTAATTGTCTTGGCAATAAAAAATTTCACCAAGTTCTGCTGCAAAAAATACCCGTCACTGGGGGGAGGCAACACAAAGATTTAATCAGGAAAAGTAATGGAAAAGCCATAGCAGATTTCAACCATCAGTAAACAGTATAGTCCTAATGTTAGTGAAGATGTTTAAGAAAAAACATTTCAGGGCAGTAAGAGGAGTAGAAGCCTTCACTGTACATCTTAGCACTTTATCAAATCTAACAAACCCCACGCATGGGATAAAATAGGTGCAATATGATGGGACGCATTGTGAACATACACAGAGAAAGAAGCCACTAACCAGATATTACAGTACATGTACCATGAGGCTGCAAAGGGAGTAGGTGTCAATGGGTTATAGTAGTCAAGGTGCTGTACAAGTATGAATGAGAGCTTGGGAAGGTTCACAAAAGTATTGGAGGGAATACCAACTGTGGCAGTCATATAACAATCGAACACCAGTTTCTACACATAGGCTTATAGGTTGGGGGAAGAATAAAAGGCTCCTGTGCTAAGGTACAAGCCAATATAATATATAGTATCAAGATAATGAAGAGTCAAAGGTGAAGCTGACAAATATGCAGGGCATCCATATTCCAATTTAAACAATACTAGGGAGGAATGGTTACCTAACTGCACCCAGGAGGAATTCAGCAAGACAAGAGTAAGGTAAGGAGTCTTGGAGAATTCAGTTTGCAGGCAATTGATATGTAACGACCCACTGGACTCAAGTCCAGCAAGGCCCTCTTGCAAGACTAGCAGACTGATTCAATGGAAAACCACTGAACTTAAAATTTTATCCTTCTTTTCACCAAAGAAGCACGTTGCCCTTCCATGAGCCACAGCCACTGAGAAGGTTCAACTTTCAATTGAAGTGAAATGAGAACCATATGGGTCTCCATATCAAACATATGCATGTCAAAACTACATACAGTTTTGGTCCTGCTTCTCCCCTAGCAGGCACTCGAAGGCACTCGCCAATAGAGCCTACTAAGCTCAAACAAAGCACCTGAGGACCATCACTGTGACAACATAGCCATCATGGGGATTAGCGGGGAAAGGTCACTTCTCGTAAACGTTTTGCACCCATATCCCGTGTGTTGGCCACACTTGTTCACCGTGTCTGCCCATCTCCTTCCAGGTATTTCTCTCGCTTTACCCACAAACTCTCTCAAATGCACTGTTCACCTATCTATCATTCGTTCAACATGCTCAAACCACCTCAGAATAGTCTCTTCAATCTTGCAGTTTATTAATTTTAGCATTGCACATCTATCCATGACAGTTTCATTTCTTATTCTATATACTATCCTAACACCACACATGACTCTTAAGTTATCCACTTCTATTCATTTTTATATTTATAGCACATCATCTTCCAATCATCCGTAAGACTTGGCATTACTATTCCTACATGTAGGCCTCTGGCTGCATTAAATCTTACTGTATTTTTTGTAACCAGTGCTTACATTGCACAAATTGCTCTATTAGCAGTCACAGGAATTGTGTCAATTAATTACTAGCAAAATTTGAGAACACATATTTGCACATTTTGATACATAAATTACATACAAAAATATTTCTAACATACTGTACTAGAATATGATTTTTTTTGGTTTATATTTTTATGTTTATTGGCACCACAAATCCCAACTAGCTACTGTATCTGTACAGTACTTCCTTCTTAATCCAGACATAACCTACGTAACCCAGATAAAAGCTCAATTAACTGTTGATCCTTTCATTTCATCTTGATTTCAACTGAACCAAATTTCATTTGAGACACGATTGTACATTTGAGTATAAACATATCATTTTGTTCGTGAACATTCCAGCCCGGTGTTAAGATTAACTCAAAATAATGTTGGCCCCTCTAATTTTTCTTGTTTCATGCACCAGATTACTCTACATTTCTCATATTCCCAACAGTCTTCCTCAAGCATCTTGTATTTCCTTTACAATTCCTCACACAGCCCATTCTTAATCTCATTCACTTCCACATGAATTCCTTTGCACCACTGTACTGCCAACTATTCTGTTCTAACTATAGGCTATATTTTAGAGTAAAGCTCTAACCAAACATATTCCTTCTCCTTGTACTTATCTACTCCTAAACTCCTTGTCTAAGAATCTCACCAGCTTCACAATATCCAACCAACTTCATTTAATGCAAAACTGTACCTAAAATCTGTTGCTTAAAACATTAATCATCATCATCACTGTTTTCTGTTGCCTATTTTTCATGACTGCAGTCATACTCACATATCTTACAACACCAACTGATCTAAGCTTGCAACTTTACAAGATCCAATTTGCATCAGCAGATGAGTAACTAAAGTGGTATTTATCACAGTTGTTGGCTCCCGCTATGCCCTCCTGGTTGTGTGTCACCTGAATCCTGTGTGATACGACTTGTCTTAAGTGTCCTTAATTGTTCTTAATATACATGATGTTTTATGCCACTAGTAACTTATTCCAAACTTCACACGCAAATTATTTTTTTGAGTATGAAGGACCCTGAGAATTTTTTCTTGAAATTATTCCTTTGCCAATCTTACCATAATATTTGTTTATCTTGCCATGAATAGCCATGTGTGTCTTTACATATTTTTTATGAGTGAAGAGTTTTCCACACACTTTGCATGGAATTTTTTGTTTACTATTATGAGTCAACTTATGTTGCTTCATATGCTCCTTACTGCTGAAGAATTTTCCGCATTCATTGCATTCAAAATTTCCATCATGAAAATGAACAAGTACATGTTCCCTAATGTACTTCTTATCAGTGAATACTTCTCCACATTCATTACATTCAAAAAGCTTCTCATTACTTTCCTCTCCATCTTCAGACACTACACCGGACATACGTGTCTCCTCAGATAAGACCTCGCAATTAACCTTTCTACTTGGAAAGCACGCGTGCATCTTAAAGGCATTTTCTCGTCTAAATTGCCTGTCACATTTTTCACATTTATATTTTGTTAAATGTGCTTCCATGTGCTTCTTGAGATGGCTCTTACAGCTGAACCGTTCATTGCATTCTTCACACTCAAAACGTTTATCATTGCCTGTGTGCACAAGCATGTGTTTTCCAAGACTTGTTCTTGATGTAAAAAGTTCTTTACATTTTCCACACTTAAACTTCTTCCTGCCACTATGCAATAGCATATGTATGCTAAGAACCCAAGAATTTGTAAATACCTTGTCACATACCTCACATGCAAAGATTCTATAACATGTGTGTTCCAACATATGTCTCCTATATTCCCACTGAAAAGAGAACTGTTGATTACAATCCTCACACGGGAATGCATTTCCTTCTTCCATTATATTGTACGGTGTATAACAATTCTTGGAATAAGATTTGCCTTACTGCTCCACTTGACCTTAGTGCTGCTGAAGATCAGCTGTGTCTGAAACAGTAATGTTAGTGATAATTATTCATGGTTAAAATCTACAAGTAAGTACAGTAATTAGGTGACTGAAATACATTAATGGCACAAACAATTCTCTGAATGTTTGCACAGTGCATAAGACAAGCTTAACCCTAGAAACGTTAACGTCAACCACGGACAGCTGCACCATTTCTGACCCCCACTTTACAAGTCAATGAGGGTCGATTTTAAGTACTGCACAACTCTTGCATGTACATTGGGTACATGCAATAATACCTCCAGTGTAAACAGACACCATCTTTGAAAAACTTGTGGGCACCCATCCTGGGTATGAGGGCCTCTGTATGGAGAGAGCAACCATGGGTAGCACATGTTGCAGCAGCACAAGGCATAGCCATGAAATTTGTGTCCAAAGTGAAACTTTGGTAATTTTCTTCTCTTACCTGCTCCTCAACCATGAGACCTTACTCAAATGACAGTAACAAAACTCAATGACAGTAACAAATGAATGCTAGCACATGAAACGCAATTATCTTGAAAATGATAAAATTGCATAAAGCAATTTTATAATCTGTGCTAGACCCACACACCATCACTCCATGACAAGACATAAGGTGGAAGATGTGCCAGAACCACCCACCATCACTCCTTCATGACAAGACATTAAATATATACAGTAACACAAAAATCTACTAATCTAACCAGTACTTCTGAAATGATCAATTGGTACAGTGGAACCTCGATTAACGAGTGGCTCTATTAACGAGTTTTTCCAGTAACGAGCAAGCCACTCGCAGCAAATTTGTCTCTATTGATGAGCTCGCCTCTATTAACGAGCGAAACCACATGGTGCTTCCTAGCGTCTCGCGGGTTCTCGCAAATTCTCGGACGCCTCCGACGCCAGTGTTGTTGTTTTATCTCACACGACAAGCATCCCTCTGGATTTATTTGCTCTTTTCTTTGGGTTTTTAGTGGTTTTGCGACTACAATTTGTAACACGATGTCTCCAAAGAAGCTGCTTGCTAAAGATAGTGTTGTCAAGTGGAAGAAAGATACAATTACTGTGGATTTGAAGAAGGAAATTATAGCGAAGCACGAGTGTGGTGTCTGTGTGACTGATCTCACAAGGGAGTATGGCAGGTCCTCACAACAATTTACACCATTAGTAAGGGAATGAGGAGGTAAGGGAGGATGCTGCCTCTTCCACTGACATCATCCTGGTCAAGCAGTGACAACCCAGTGTGTGAACATGTTTAATGACAATTTGCTGTCTCGTTTTATGGATATCCTAAAACAAAGACAAAAGCAATTGTCAATATAAAAAGTTCTTTCCAAAAGTAGAGAAAAGAAGAGCCAGTGATAGTGAACCACAACCTGGTCCCAGTGGGGTGAAAATCCCAAGAAGAGAGAGCCCGCCTGACTCAGAGGTGGATTCTCCTTCCACACCATAACCCCTCTCCTCCATCCCACCTCCCCATCGTCTCCCTCAAGCCAGCAACGACTCTTCATAAGATAAAGTAAACATTAAAACAGTGCAACAAAACATTTATAATTACATGTGCAGTATTATATTTACATTAAAAAATGTCATACAAGTATGGATGTTTTTGGGAGTGGAACGGATTAAATTTATTTCCTTTATTTTAAATGGGGAAATTTGTTTCCAAAGACGAGTTTTCCAGGTAACGAGCTCGGTGCCAGAACAGATTAAACTCGTTAATAGAGGTTCCACTGTATCACACTTCAAGTTTTACATGGTAACAGATGGCCCTTTATGAGACCCTGGTAGAATTAGTAATTCTTTAGTTATACATTTTGTATCTCCCCACAGAGAAATGGCAGCATGTGAGAGACTGTGATGCCATTGATTCAGTCCTACATAAAAAAATACCCTGTTACCAGCTACCAGTACTCATGAGAATTATGCAGTGGCCATATTACAAGTACATAATATATATTAACATCATTACTAAAAGACCAAATTATCTTCACCTTTTATGTGCACTGCAGCAGATATATACTGAACACTCTTCAATTTTCAAATCCTTTGCCCTATGTTCTTCCAGTCCTTATCTTGGTAATCAACAGCATTCTGTATCTCCTAAATTGTTAACAATATTCACAAGCTGTCATGAACAGATGCCACTTGACCATCAAGAATGCAAGTTATGTTGTTCCTCTCCTTTATGACTGAAGATAGATCTGAAACAAACAAAAACTTCAATATACAGTATTATGATGTTTATAAAGACCATTTAATTTAAACTGAGATAATATATAATAATGATCACTTGCAACTTGCTATGCACAAGAGACCACCACATATATCATTTTATTACTGTATATCATTCTCCCAATAGGGAGAAAGATATACGGTAATGGAACCAGCAGTAAAGGAAGCCAGAAACTGTAGCAATCAGAAAAACACAGACACTAGAGTGGATTCAGAGAGGAACTGGCATCAAGCCTGAAGCTGGTGCAAAATACAGACAATCAAAGTCTCTAGTAATTTTTGGTTGCAAGGAAAAGGAAATAACGTCTAGTCAGAAAGAGCCACAGAAGAAGCAAAAATAGTTGATAAAATTGTTGGGCTAGTGGAAAGTCTTACAGGAGATTTGGCAGGTACAAAAAAGTAAGATTGACCTTGAGGATCATTTTAAATGGAGTTAAACTGATGAAAGAAGTATCAGGAATGTTAAGAAAGTACAAAGTGATTAGGAAGGGAAATTATGGACATTAAGACAAGCTCTTTCCAAGTAAGATTAACTGAACCTCATAGAGCAAAACATCTAATGAGTGCAGGAACGAAGAAGAAATTAATTTCTTCTACAAGGTGATAGGTAAACCTGTGAAATGGTACAAAAAGGCAAACCAACAAAATCCCTAGAAAAAGGGAAGTAAAAAACCAAACTAAACTCTGTGGTACTAAACAGATAATGCTACTGTGCAGTAGGACTCCCCCCCCAGAAAATCCTGCAGCAGCCCCTCACAATAGGCCTACCCTACAGCGGCCCCTCACAATAGGCCTACCTGCAGCGGCCCCTCACAATAGGCCTACCCACAGCGGCCCTCTCACAATAGGCCTACCCTGCAGCGGCCCCTCACAATAGGCCTACCCTAAAACAGCCCTACCCAATAGGCCTACCAGAGCAACAGCCCTATGCAATAAGAACACAAGAACAAAGGTAACTGCAGAAGGCCCACCCTACAGCAGCTCTCCCAATAGGCCTACCCTGCAGCAGCCTCAATATAGGCCAAGGTATGGTTAAATTGTAAAGAGGCATGTCTACAAACGTTGCCAAGTGTCAAAACCAAATAGTTAGGTTAGGCAGTATTAGCTTAGGTGGTGATAGAATTGGTTAGGTTGGCCTAATTAGGTTGTTTAGCTTGAGTTAGGTTAGGTTGCTTTGGGTATGGCTTAGGTAGGGTATAAAACCTGTTGGTAAACATGTTTGCACATAATGTGACTTATATGTGAGTGAGTCTCTGTTGTGTGTGGCCTTCAGCGGCCCCTATAGGCCTACCAGCGGCGGGAAAATTGTATGTTACGTGTGACAAACTGTGAAACGTTACCTCCAGGAACCTAAACATACTGTAATGTCTTACTTTACTACCAACCCCGTGCGTTGGTAGGCTTGGTGTAGGTAGTTAGAGAGGAGCGTTGCTCCAAGATGACACAAGGTTGGTGGGAAGACAGCGCCTCAGCCTCCCACTCTGCTGTTTACTCCACACAACACCCACCCCTTGCCGCAAGTCGCCACCTCTACAACTAAACACTCACATTTACTATAAAACTAGCCAAATTGTTTTTTTTAGCGATTGATTCCTTACAGAGTTCACAGACCACCTTATTTTAACAGAAGCCGGAAAGTGTAGTAAGTAGCGACTACATAGCTGGCTTTTCAATTGGGCTACAAGTAGCCTTGGCGCAGAGAGTAGCAGTGACGGCAAACACCACCAGCGACCACTGTGCCTTAAAGAGTAGCATTGATGGCAAACACCACCAGCGACTATTCTGCCTTAAAGAATAGCATTGATGGCAAACGCCACCAGCGACCACTGTGCC
>WNGS01021324.1:1405641-1425875 GCA_020271785.1 Procambarus virginalis | reverse complement strand
TATATCACAGAGCCTGTAGGGTTCAGTGATATGAGTGAAGAGACATGGGAGTTTTTACATAAGTACAGTACATGGTTGTTTAAGTAGCGAACGTATGCCAACGAATAACGAGTATATATAACAAAATCTATTGTCCTATGAAGTCGATTTAACTTCCATACACATATTTTTAATAAACTGCTTAAATGTTTTGAGGCTAGTTTCTAGCTTATGTTAGATGTTTATTCAAAAAATACGACATTATACTTGTTATACATTTATAATTTTAAACTGTTTAAATTTGTGCAAAGAAGTGCGACAACTGTATATTCCAATAAACACTACTTTTGCCAACAAACTGATATGATCTTGGATCAAGTACGCTCCCACAACCATGACGCTTGATCCGTCGCACGTAACTTCCTTTTGATGCTCACAACTCTTATTTGCTTATTTTATAATGAAATTTTATATTAGTTTGATCTAGTAAATGTATTTTTTCTCATGTTCTGCATTTAGCACCAACATTATAGTTATTAAATATACCATATTACTTCATTATCTAAGTAATGTTAGGAGGGTTTGAGTAGCTGTGGGTCTTTAATTGACAGAATCTCCTATAGATGGGGCGAGAGTGCGTTTCCTCAGTCTTCTCTCTGCCCACGCGCAAGAGACGAAACTTAATTTAAAATTGTTATATCTTTGTCCTCCAACAACATATATTTCCTTTGGTGCAATCATAACTAATGTTCATATTCTCGGTCTTTCTAATGGCATATAAGATTTTAGGCTTTAATAGCGTATCTTTGTTAATTAAATATTCAGGAAATAGTGCGTATAGCGTTACACTCCCTGAACCACGGAAAGCTACTCAACCAGCCACTATTAATAAATCCATATGTATGCGTTCAGCTTGAGCTATAAATAGCTATATGTAATGTATTTAAATGTAAGATCACAACTATGTTCTATCTTGCTGTTATGACATATAATACATTTGTGTTTATTAACGAGGTTACGTTGTAATAATAAACATTGATCTGAGAGAGAGTTGCCCTGTCGTTCAGTCTGTACTGGGGTCGGCTGTCCGTAATTTTTAATATCTACATCGCTTATCTTCATGTAGAACTTTAAAAGTCCTATTATCTTATGGGTATTGAAGTGCTTAAAGTTTGTAAGCTTATATGTCTTGCTTTTCTTGATAGACATTCATATAAATACACCTTATATGGTTTCATTAACGAATATTTACAGTGAATAAGCATTCGTTCTGAGACTGAGGAGCTTGCTCTCAGCTCCGATACGATTACTCTGTCTCAGCGCTGGTCGGACGCTCGGCTTATTATAACAAGTACACGTATTCTTACGCCTGTCTATAACTTCTTATAATATGGCCCATTGGTATAGGTATTTAGAATCTAAAGCTTATTATTTCTATTCTTTCTTGCGACATTATAAACTCTTTATCGTTTATTTAGGAGTATCAGCATGAAATACCGGCCATGGTTTCTGCAGTACATGAATGCACTGCGGTTTTCTAGCTCGACGAGAGATGAAAACTGCACACTTCTATTACAACTACCATAATAGTCTTCGGTTTTACTTAAATATTTGTCTGATAGAGGTTTTAAATATAGATCGCGTTTCTGTCTATCTTCTGACTAATAAATAATCTTGGTTTAAAAAGTAATCAATATGTTGTTTCACACAATATTCATCAGCGTTCAATCTATTCCACCGACGGGCGGACCCTTTTGTAAACCCGATCCTTGGGTTTAACCCCATCACCTATACTTCGGGTTCAGTTTCCATCTGATGGTTCGGAACATTAGACATGTGTGTTGCTTTGTCGCGTCGAATGGCTTAGGTGGCCGCCCAGCGAGAGCACAGCTGCCCCGGGCACCTGGCGGACCAATAATCTACAGGATTATGTTTGCCATTCTTGGTGGGTAAAACTTGTTGTGCCTAATCTATCAGCAGCGGGTAGCCAACAGGCGTCTAAGCCAAACAGGTCAAGCATGTACGTCACCTAATATTTATACCTCAAACGGGTAAAACTGCAGGGTGTTGCAGTGACCTGCAACAGAGTGGTAGCAGGGGCCCCCGCTGGGCACTGCACCTACTCCGCCCGAAGGACCTTCACACACGGGATGTTGTGTAAGAATGACATTACCAATCAACACATTACAAGAATCGTGTGTTGTTGTTATAGATTCAGCTACTGGGGAACAAGTTGCAAGTAGTACGGACTATGGGTGAGCCCGTAGTGAACTTACCCTGGCACAGGAGCTAGAGGGATGTGTGTCCAAGAACGTTGAAAACTCACTGCATATATCAACTCTCATAAATACCCAATTGTACCTTCTTTGTATATTAAATAAATAAATAATTAAGTGTTCGTTGCGTCTAGCTGGCAGCCCCTTCCAGGCGGACGTACCTCAAGGTTCAACCAACAAAATGTAGTCACAAAATACCATATTTTGTGAATAATTCCAAATATAGTTGTTCAAAGCATCACTTTGTTTTGATTTACAAGTTGTTTATAAAGAATAGACATCAGAGCACAGTATTATAACGTTATGAAAGCCCTTGTCAGAAGGTAGTTGTGAGGAAATTAGAATACGAATGATAATTAATATTAACATTACTCGGTCCCTATACAGGTAAGGTCAGCAAGTTGATATGCTCTGAATCAGGAACTGACTTGATTAATTGAAATTAAGCACAAGAGGTCGTCCGGCAGCCATTGCATAATAGCCCGTTAAGCTCTGCAGGAATAGTTGTGGAATGCCATTCCCATCCAGAATTTTTAAGGCAAGATTCGACAAACATATCTTCGTCGGTCAGCAATAGTTACAATTACACCACGAGAGGTAGAACACAAGGGATAGTACGGCAGATCATTTACGGACGGTGACTGTGTTGAAGAGCTAGGTAGTGGGAGGGCTGTGACCATAGAGTGAGAGAAGAAGAGTATTAAGTGTTTTTTAGTGTAGTTTAGTTTAGTCTCTACTCTCCAGTATTAAGTATTTTGCCCGAAACGCTTTGCGTTAATAGTGGCTTTAGGCATTGTATCTGTACCTTACTAGCTCTATCATAAATCCACCATCAATTTTTTGTAAAACCTCTATGTATGTATGTACTTTTAGTCTCTGAATAAACATTTATTTATATATTTATTAGATTGGTAGCGGTGGGTTTGTCACCCGGGCCTCACCCTCCATAACAATCATATGAGCCTCGACCTCCCCGGCCCCGTCACACTTCACCTGTCTTCTACTTCATATGGTGCACTAACACACTCTCCAAGTTTTAGTGCCCATGTATTTCTTCATTACAATATGCTTATAGTTGCGGCGTTATAAGGCTATTATAGTACTAAATATATACAGTATATGAATACAGGCAGTAAGGCTTCCATCAAATAGTACATTACCTTCCTCTAGGAAGCGTATTAAGGTCTAACTTCAGTTTGAGTTTATATAGCATTACAGTTCAGAGTTTTATATATACAGTATATAGAGTACACTTGAGAAGATCAGTGACAATTATCTAACAAATTCAAAGATTTAAGTAAAGGGCCCGAGTGTGTCTGGGCTTGTTTTTATTGTTCTAATGCTGTTTTGTGTTGAGTAATTAGGGGTGGTTGATGATTTTGGGTGGTAGAAACCCATGTGCAGGTACCATAATTGAGGTAAGGATACCTGGTTGATGGGGTTCTGGGAGTTGTTCTACTCACCCAAGCCCGGCCCGAGGCCAGCTAGACTTGTGAGAGTTGGTCCACCAGACTGTTGCTTGGAGCAGCCACAGGCCCACATACTCCACCACACTGGTTGTTCCGGCACTCCTTGAAGGAAACAATTCAGTTTCCTCTTGAAGATGTCCACGGTTGTTCCTGTAATATTTCTGATGTTCGCTGGGAGGACGTTTAACAACCGTGGACCTGAGGATAGATGAGAGAGTAATACCGTGGTGTTACCAAGGCAGGGCAAGGTACATAATATGTAATTTCAGAAAGAATACTAACTGTTTTAGAAACTTTTTTTTTTTAGTTATATTGCATTTTGTATGTGGTCCTGGAAATTCAGCTTGTTATAAATGAGAGCACCAAGGAATTTACCATCTACTTTGTTATTAATTTGGATATTGTTAATTCTTAGATTATTTTCATCAGAGGATTTATTTATTAAACAAAATATAGAAGGTTTTAGCAATGTTAACAGTGAGTTTGTTAGCAGTTAGCCAAAGATGGTCTTTATTTAGTTCAGTATTCACTGTGTCATTCAGAATAAGAGGGATAGGACTGGAGAAAATGAAGATTGTGTCATCAGCAAATAAGTTGGCTTGAGGTGTTGAAAGGCATTAGGAAGGTCATTAATCCTTAGACAGCAGCTATGGAGAAATGGTCACACCTGCCTATGCACAAAAAATTAAAAAAAATCTAATTACAGAATTATTAATTTGTATGTAGAATAAAAGAAAACATGAAAATAAGTTAATATTTATTGTTTCACTGGGTAGAGCCATTCTGTAAGTCTGCGTCTGACACTTGTCGGGCACAATGCCTGGTGCTCGATTTAGCTAACACTTGCTATTTTATTCTCTGATGTTTCACTTAAAGCTCAACAAGCTAGAACTGAGAACAGGAGATGCTTTTTCACCCACAAGGCTATAAACCCATAGAATTCCTATCCGCTGAAGCCGTAAACGCCAAAATTGTGGTAAGTTTTAAAATCTGCCTGGAAAAGATCATAAGGCAAATGGGGGGACCTTGGACAAGCCGCGGGCTTCCTGTCCTCGTCGAGGCCACTAGGGTTAGTGGCCCTTGGATAAATCAGGTGATTGTTTTATCCCTTGTTTTTCTTTATTAACATCCACAGAGAGCACTTATATCCATATTTGCATCACACATGTAAAACCCAGACAATAATGGTTTAAATCATCATATAATGATGACCCCATTTCCCTAGTAACATTCATGACGATAACTACATTTGTACCATGAACTGTAAGCAGGATTTTTCTTGAGTCAAGGTAAACTCCATTGTATCCACATAGACCTATTATATCCATATTTGCATCATACATGTAAAACACAGACAATAATTTGTTATATCTTCATATGATGATAACTGCATTACCCTGTGAATCAACAATTGATGATAACCGCTGTCTAAAGATTAATGCAGATGAGAAAGAGGAGAGGACCAAGTATATTGTCCTGTGGAACACCAATATTAATGGGCAGGGTGGGAGAATTGGAATCATTCACAGAGACATACTGGTGTCTATCACTGAGGTAAGATGTAGGTACAGTATTGGAGAGAGTGACCTCCAACTCCATAGTGTTGTAATTTAAGGAGGTTATTGTTGTTAATAGTGTCAAAAGCCTGACTTTTGGCCTAAAAGCCTAAAAGCTTTAGAATAAACCCATCAATACACTAAGGGATGCTGGATGTGTGACCTCTAGGATCAGCAGAATAGTGTTCATAAAGGTACTTTTCTAAGACTTAAAGCTTGTTATTATTAAAGACAAGCAGTACTTTGAGGGATGGTGTGTTTTGGGTCTCACTTGGCTATAGGTATTCTGTGTTATTTATTAGATGACCAATTTTTTAAAGTAATTGTTCATTTCATTAGTATAGTGCTGTACTTCTGCCATGTCTTATATGATTTTCAGATAAATCCTTCTCTGCCACAGTTCAATTATAATTGATAAACAATTTTTTTGCTAGAATTAATATTCATATTTGGTATTAAGATGCAGCCCCAGCTATATTATCATTGTCATCTTACAGACTTGCTCTTCTATTGGTGACCATGACAACATTAGATGACAGACTATTAGGCGAGAAGCTGCAGTACTATTGCAGTAGCTCTGAAGATGAAGATGGTGACGATGATGATGATGATAAGGATAAAGACTCAAGCCCTGGGAAGGAAGCTGATTTGCCTTCCCCTCAGTCTGAGATTAGAGGTTGGGAAGGAGCATCTACGAATGTAAGTGTGAAATACAGTACAGTATGTTGGTTTTGTGAGAGAATTCACAGGAAAACATGTTATATTTGAGGGACTCCCTTGTGGCTCTCTAAAGATATCTTGCTGAGATGGCCCCCAACTACTAGGTTGCAACAGCCATGGAGCTCTGTTTGGCACTCCAAGGACCAGGGGGGCCAGTGCCTGGCTCCCCTGACGGGTACAGTGACACTCTGCCACCCCCACCAGGAAAGCATCCTGAAAGTCAGTAAACCAATGCAGACTATTGTTGAGTTCAAAGAGACTGAAACCTGAAAAGTTCTGCAGAATGACCCCCCCCCCAAATAATGTAAAAAAAAAATTGTGGGAAATATTACCATAACTTCTAATTCTAAAATATTAAAATAATCCTTTATGAGAGAAATGCACTGTTCAGGTTTAATTAACAAATTAATATGCAACATATAGTTGCGTAGTTATGCAGAACAATGCCGCTGCATTGGCAGGGCGACACCAGCCTGGCTCTTACGTCACATTCCGTGACAAACAGTTGGGAGACTGACTTTATCTCCAGTTATTTCATACAAAGTATATGATTCAAATAAATTAACTAACTCTTAGAGGACTAATTTAATTAGTATTGTTAATTCAAATTCATAAAGAGAGCGTTAAACACTAAATAAATAAATAATATGAAAGATTCTCCTTCCTTCTGTTGAGGGAGGAGAGGGTCGGCCACACTACGATGGAAACGCCTGATAAACTACATGGTGACTCGGGCAAGCTGTTGTTACACAGTCAAAGTTCATTCTATTCTGCTGCTGTTCTGAGCTCAATAGGCCTAGTGCATCTCCTTAAGGTTTGGCTGGACCAGTGCTTAGCTCAGAGAGCTACTGATGGCCATTCAGAAAGGTACATTTCATTGCATTCAATGCTTGAGTCTTGCTTTTAGACACAAAAGTCGGCAACCAATGTTCATGTACTGATCTGTACTTATGCCGTGCAGATCAGGTGTTGAACATAATCCAGATCTGATATTATGTATGCCGACAAGTGATTTGAATCATCTGAATTTGAGTTAGCAGTCTTAAACTGTAGACAGTGTACTGTATGGTAATTATGACATTTATTATTAATACAATATGCAGTACATGGAATTATGAATGCAGACTGGACCAAAGGGTGTACTGAAGGACTGGCAACGGTTCAAGCAACTGGAGTCGGAAAAAAGAATGGAGCAGGAGCGAGAGCGTGTTCTCCTGGCGAAGAAGCTTTCTCTTACCTGCAGATCACATGTAAGACCAATATTTATTTGCAAAATTTTACATAATTTGGAGTAACTTTATAATTATTGCAAACATAAATCTGTGTGGCAGTTTGTGACTTTGAGTTTAGCTATGGTATGTATCAATTAAAGCTGTATAATGATAATACAGTACTGTACTATATAAATAGTGCATGAATTACTGAAATCCATGAGATTGTATTACTATACACCATTGGTCTGCATCTTCTAGAATTTTTAACCTTGTCCGGATTGACTGGCCCCCATCATCTAGGTTGCCAGGACCCCTTTCATTTAGGTTGCCTGGACCCTGTCATCTAGGTTGCCAGGACCCTGTCATCTAGGTTGACTGGCCCCCCCCCCCATCATCTAGGTTGTCTGGCCCCCCCCCCATCATCTAGGTTGTCTGGCCCCCCCCATCATCTAGGTTGTCTGGCCCCCCCCCATCATCTAGGGTGACTGGCCCCCCGTCATCTAGGGTGACTGGCCCCCATCATCTAGGTTGTCTGGCCCCCTGTCATCTAGGTTGACTGGCTCCCCTGTCATATAGGTTGATGGGCCCCCCGTCATCTAGGTTAACTGGCCCCCCTGTCATCTAGGGTGACTGGCCCCCCCATCATGTAGGGCGACTGGCCCCCCTGTCATGTAGGGTGACTGGCCCCCTGTCATCTAGGGTGACTGGCCCCCCGTCATCTAGGTTGACTATGCCCTGCCATCCAAGTGGCAAGACATGGCAATATTCTGTATCATCTGCCAATAAAAAGAGCAGCCTGATGTAGTCATTATAACATAGTTATATGTTACCAGGAAGGAGAACACGCTGGACCTCATTTTCACTAATAATGATGAATTGATCAGGAACATAATGATTACAAATACCTGTTACTCAGATCACAACTTAATTGAAGTTATGACAACCATGGGGAATAGACCTTCAAAACCAGTCCAGATTCCCGGTGGAGGAGATTTCAGCAAATTCAACTTCAATAATAAACAGATAAACTGGGAGCAAATAAACCAGGACTTCACAGAAATAAACTGGGAAGAACAGCTAGGAAATGCGAACCTGAACCAGTGCCTGGAAAAAATAAGCTCAGTAGCACTAGAAATATGTACAAACCGCATCCCCCTAAGAAAAAAGAGGAAGAGATGCAGATTGGAACGAGAACGTCGTTCCCTATATAGGCGAAGAAAACGAATCGCGGTACAACTTGAGAGTCGCACCCTATCTCAGGAACGGCGAAGAAGGTTAGGTAGCGAAATAGGAAAAATTGAACTCAAGCTACAAGAATCATACAAAACGCAGGAGAGGGAAAGAGAGCAAAAGGCCATCAGTGAAATAGAGAGAAACCCGAAATATTTTTTCTCCTATGCAAAATCAAGATCAAAAACCACATCTAGTATCGGGCCCCTGCGAAAGGAAGATGGAACTTTCACCGATGACAACAAAGAAATGAGCGAGCTACTGAGGAAGCAATACGACTCTGTCTTCAGCGAGCCATTAAACGCACTAAAGATCGATAACCCAAATGAATTTTCATGGATATGATACCAACATCAAATCATATATCAGACGTCAACCTATCCCCACTGGATTTTGAAGAAGCCATAAACAGTATGCCTATGCACTCCGCACCAGGCCCGGATTCTTGGAACTCCATATTCATCAAGAACTGTAAAAAACCACTATCGCAGGCCCTTCACATTCTGTGGAGACAAAGCCTAGATACTGGCGTTATTCCTGATATACTAAAAACAGCAGAGATAGCACCACTTCATAAAGGAGGAAATAAGGCAGAGGCAAAAAATTACAGACCGATAGCACTAACATCGCACATCATAAAAATTTTTGAGAGAGTGCTAAGAAGTAAGATCACAAAATACATGGAATCACAGCATCTCCATAACCCCGGACAACATGGTTTCAGAACAGGGCGCTCTTGCCTGTCGCAGTTGCTGGACCACTATGATATGGCATTAGATGCTATGGAAGACAAACAAAACGCTGATGTAATTTACACAGATTTTGCAAAAGCTTTTGATAAATGTGACCATGGTGTTATTGCCCATAAAATGCGCTCAAAAGGAATTACCGGAAAAGTAGGCAGATGGATCTACAATTTCCTGACCAACAGAACCCAATGTGTAATAGTCAACAAAATAAAATCCAACCCGTCAACCGTTAAGAGCTCAGTCCCCCAGGGTACTGTGCTTGCTCCAGTACTTTTTCTCATCCTCATATCGGACATAGACAAGAGCACAACCTATAGCACTGTATCATCCTTTGCAGATGACACTAGGATCTTCATGAGAGTAGGCAACATAGAGGACACGGCGAACCTCCAGTCAGATGTAGATCAGGTCTTTCTATGGGCTACAGAAAATAATATGGTGTTTAACGAAGACAAGTTCCAGCTCATGCGCTATGGAAAAAATGAAAATATAAAAACGGAAACCACGTACAAAACTCAGGCAAATCATAACATAGAACGAAAAGGCAATGTAAAGGATCTGGGTGTACTCATGTCGGAAGACCTTACCTTTAAAGAACACAATAAAGTAGCCGTCACAACTGCAAGAAAAATGACAGGTTGGATAACAAGAACTTTTCACACTAGAGATGCTATACCGATGATGACACTTTTCAAAACGCTTGTGCTCTCTAGAGTGGAGTACTGCTGCACAATGACAGCCCCTTTCACTGCTGGTGAAATTGCTGACCTGGAGAGCGTGCAGAGGTCCTTTACTGCTAGAATCCACTCGGTAAAACATCTAAACTATTGGGACCGACTTAAGAGCCTAAATCTGTATTCCCTTGAGCGCAGGCGGGAGAGATACATAATAATTTACACGTGGAAAATATTAGAGGGGCTGGTCCCAAACCTGCACACAGAAATAACATCACATGAGACCAGAAGACATGGCAGGATGTGCAGAATACCCCCGTTGAAAAGCAGAGGTGCAACTGGTACTCTGAGAGAGAACTCTATCAACATCAGAGGCCCGAGACTGTTCAACACGCTTCCACTACACATAAGGGACATAACTGGCAAACCCCTCACAGTGTTCAAGAGAGAACTGGATAAGCACCTCCAAAGGATACCTGATCAACCAGGCTGTGACTCATACGTCAGGCTGCGAGCAGCCGCGTCCAACAGCCTGGTTGATCAGTCCAGCAACCAGGAGGCCTGGTCGATGACCGGGCCGCGGGGACGATAAGCCCCGGAAGCACCTCAAGGTATCCTCAAGGTAGGTTTTGTTTTTTGTATACAGTACAGTACTTAAATAATATTTGTCATTATTGGAGAGCTATTGTATGATTGTTTTAGGGACTTTAGGAATAGTCACGTGTGTTCCCTGGTTTGGATATTGTAATAACACTTGTAAGGCTTTTGTCTCAAACTAAATATCATTTCTCATGATTACTGCCAAATTACTTTTTATGTGGAACTTATAGGTTTTATTCCATTTCAATATGCAGACCCACCTTAATAACATTCATGTGAATTTTCCTTCACTGGTCAGCTTGATGATGAAAAAGAGAAAGAGAAGCAGAGGAAAGAGGAGGAGGAGGAGAATGATGTCGATGGACTAATAAGTGAAGAGTTTCTTCGGCAATACATCTCTAAGAGGATGGAGGAAATGATGATTACCACATCAAATAAGTAAGGCTCTTGAATCTTTTAACATTATCATCATATTGCAGAGAAGAGTTCTCAGACACCCAGTATTATATACTGTATTACTTTCAGACACTCAACAATATGAAACACATTTATGCTTGAAAAAATATGTACTAATTAGTTTTTCATAGCTCAATATTAGTTCATTCTGTCAGAATGTTAACATGTACAGGCTGAGTTTATATTCGAGGTACCAGGATACAAATGGACAAGAATATTGCAGATAAATATAATAATTAAAATCTTGTGATGTGTTCAGAGATTATTGACATGGGTTTTGAACTGCTGCAAGTGAAAATTACATTTGCTCTTTGATTTATGTTATGTTTCAATCTATATCATTGTTTATTTTACATGTAATACAGTAGTATGGGTATCTATGATATTGAGAGTGAACATTGATTTCATATTATTAAGTCGAGGTTTACAACATCCCGTAAATTTTGTTTTGTTTTGTTTTGTCAGAGCACAGTTTGGTCATTTGATTACACTGGAGAACGGAGAAACATTTTTGGATGCCATTGACAAAGAAGATGTGGGAGTCACTGTCATTGTGCATATTTATGACCAGGTAGGTTGGGAGACATTCAGGAATAACTGCAGTACTTGAGGACAGGTTATACACAACTTTTGATTCTTTCTCTTTCCAAGTCTTGGATGTCTTGTCATATCTTGGAACTCTCTTGAAAAAGCAGCTGAAATATTCATCAGAGATTTCGTATTTGGGTATACTTAAAGTGAATGATATTCCAAATGTGTGGAACATCGTACAGTAAACAATAAAGTACAGTTCATAAATGGCCTCCTCACGGAGTCAAATGCAGTATTTGGAGCTTTCACAGAAACCCATGCAGGGGAATTCTTGGACAGTGAGATCTGGATTCCAGGATATAACCTATACAGGTGTGATAGGAAAATTAGGTCACATGGAGGAGTGGGTCTGTATATTAGGGAAGACCTTGTGTGCTCGGAGCTCCTAAACGTTACAAATGGGGTAATAGAGGTACTGGGATTAAAAATAGAGAAAATAAATTTAGTGATTATTCTAATATACAAACCGCCAGATGCAACGGCTGAGGAATTCACAGAACAGATAAACAAAATAGAGAATAGCCTTGATAATTTGGAGAACCCAATACCTGATATTATCTTCTTAGGTGACTTCAACTTGCCTAGTCTCAGGTGGAGAATAGCAAACAATAATATTATACCAGGGAATCTATCAGGACCTAACCAACCACAGATTAGAGAACTACTTAGATTCTGTGACAAATTTTCACTCACTCAGCAGATATCGGAGCCAACGAGAAATGAAAATATTCTAGATCTGGTCTTTACGAACAATGAAGACATTATCAGAGACATTACGATATCAGATACCACATATTCAGATCACAAGCTCATTGAAGTGCAAACTACCATCAATACTCAGAATAGACCTAAAACGTTGATAAAGCGAGAGGGGCTATTCAGTAAATTCAATTTTAATAATAAAAGGATAGACTGGGAGATAATAAACAGGGAACTTAAAAACATTCCATGGGAAACTGTTTTAAGTAATAAAAGTCCTACAGAAGGAATAGAAAAACTGACTTCGGAAGCGTATCAAGTCTGTCTGAAACATGTTCCTTTGAGGAAAGCCAGAAAGAGATCCAACGTAGAAAGAGAACGCAGAAGACACTATAAACGCAGGAAAAGAATAACGGAACTGCTTATGCAGACACGAATTTCCCGTCAAAGAAGGAATAATTTAAATAGGGAGATTGAAGAAATCGAGCGGAAATTGAAACACTCATATGAAACTGAAGAAAGGCAGTTAGAACAGAAAGCAATTCAGGAAATAAAGAAAAATCCAAAATACTTCTTCACATATGCGAAATCAAAAGCAAAAACTACTGCCAGTATTGGACCTATTCGTACAAGTGAAGGTTCATACACGGAGGATGACAAAGAAATTAGTGAAATCCTAAAAAAGCAGTATGAGGACATGTTTAGCACTCCAATAAACAACATGAAAGTAGAAGATCCAGACAATTTCTTTATGCGGGATATCCAAACCCCTGTAAATATAACTGATATCAACACGAGCGCACTAAATTTTGAAAGAGAAATTGAAAACATGCCCATGCACTCGGCCCCAGGTCCAGACTCATGGAATTCAATATTTATAAAGAAATGCAAAGTGCCGGTAGCACAGGCACTCAGTATAGTGTGGAGGAAGAGCTTGGACACGGGGGAGATACCAGATGCACTTAAAGTAGCAGACATAGCCCCTCTACACAAGGGAGGGAGCAAAGCATTGGCAAAGAATTATAGACCAGTTGCACTAACATCGCACATAATAAAAGTATTTGAGAGAGTGATTAGGAGTCAGGTCACCAATTTCATGGAGACCAATGACCTTCACAACCCAGGCCAACATGGATTTCGAGCGGGAAGATCGTGCCTCTCACAGCTACTTGAGCACTACGATAAAGTCACTGAGGCATTAGAAGAAAAACAGAATGCTGATGTGATATACACGGACTTCGCAAAGGCTTTCGATAAATGTGACCATGGCGTGATAGCACACAAAATGAAGTCAATGGGAATAACCGGTAAAGTAGGACGCTGGATACTCAGTTTTCTGTCAAACAGGACTCAGCGAGTAACGGTCAACCATATAAAATCTAGTCCAAGTGCAGTTAAAAGCTCTGTACCTCAGGGTACAGTCCTTGCACCGCTGCTTTTCCTTATTCTCATATCAGATATAGACAAAAATACAAGTCACAGCTTCGTATCATCCTTTGCAGACGACACAAAAATCAGTATGAAAATTACCTCGGCTGAAGACATTGAAAAACTTCAAGCTGATATTAATAAAGTTTTCGACTGGGCATCAGAAAATAATATGATGTTTAACAGTGACAAATTCCAGGTACTCAGGTACGGTAAAAATGAGGACCTTAAACATAATACAGGGTACAAAACACAATCAAATGTGCCCATAGTAGGAAAACAGCATGTAAAGGATTTGGGAATAATGATGTCTGACGACCTAACGTTTAGGGAGCATAACCAAGCAAATATTGCGACAGCCAGAAAAATGATAGGATGGATTACGAGAACTTTCAAATCCAGGGATCCCATCACAATGCTTGTACTCTTCAAGTCACTTGTGCTGTCCCGTCTTGAGTACTGTTCAGTACTCACTTCCCCCTTCAGAGCAGGAGAGATTGCTGAAATAGAGGGAATACAGAGAACATATACAGCACGTATAGACGCGATAAAGCACCTAAATTATTGGGATCGTCTCAAAGCTCTCCAAATGTACTCACTAGAAAGAAGACGAGAGAGATATCAAATAATATACACCTGGAAGATACTGGAGGGCCAGGTCCCAAATCTACACAGTAAAATAACAACGTACTGGAGTGAACGATATGGAAGAAAATGCAGAATAGAACCAGTGAAGAGCAGGGGTGCCATAGGCACAATCAGAGAACACTGTATAAACATCAGAGGTCCGCGGTTGTTCAACGTCCTCCCAGCAAGCATAAGAAATATTGCCGGAACAACCGTGGACATCTTCAAGAGGAAACTAGATTTATTCCTACAAGGAGTTCCGGACCAGCCGGGCTGTGGTGGGTATGTGGGCCTGCGGGCCGCTCCAAGCAACAGCCTAGTGGACCAAACTCTCACAAGTCAAGCCTGGCCTCGGCCCGGGCTTGGGGAGTAGAAGAACTCCCAGAACCCCATCAACCAGGTATCAACCAGGTATCGCTATGCTTAAAAATATGGTGCACGTGTTAGTCACACATATAGTATATTAGAACAATAAAAGACGGTTTTTGCTGTTACTGTATTACGCTATATACACACACACACACACATTATATATATAACTACAGTACGTATCTTCATGCACAATTACGAATCCTTAAGGATTTCTGGTGTATGTAATAACCTCATAAGAGATTATCAGAAGCCTAGTCTCACATTGTTTACATAAAATTGTAACAGTGTGCATTGAATATAAAAAAAATTCTTCATATTGTAAATGTTTTTACCATGTTTTTTCAAGTGTAATGATGCATTGGATTAAAATATTGGTATTAACAGATATACAGTATTTGTGTTACATACTAATATGAGTTCAAATATTATACCATTATTATATACAGTATATATATATATATATACATATATACATATATATATATATATATATATATATATATATATATATATATATATATATATATATATATATATATATATATATATATATATATATATATTATATTACCCCCACTCGGCGCCTGGGGTAAAAGTGCTACCAGTTTTTTGAAGGAACTGGGTTCTAGGCTCATTGAAACAACAAGGGACCCTAGAGCTGCCAGCTTTCTTTTCCAGCGCCTCAGCGTGGCGATACAGAGAGGAAATGCGCACTGCATCCAGGGTTCCTGCCCGCCATCTGAGGAGCTGGAGGAACTCGACAACCTATGATAACCATCTTTGTAACCTATATGTAACTCCTTTTTTGTAACACAGTTCAAATAAAGCAAATATATATGTGTACATACAAAAGAATGGGGGTGGTAGGAGAAGAAAATATTAGTGTTCAGTGAGAAACCACAAGGTCTCCTCTGAATACGTTTTATTTTCTTCTCCGAGGCTATGGGTCCCCACATTGGCACCAGAGGTGGTACCCTCACTATATATATAATATTATATTATAATACTGTATACCAATACTTCAAACATTGCATTTGCCTCATTTAGGAGACCAATTAGAAAGTGGACCTTATTTGTTTTGCATATTTGATGTGTTGTAAGGTGGCCATTCCCCATTCCAATACAATATTTTTGTTGTCCAAAGGGTGTGGTGCATGCAGTATGGGTAATTGGGATTTGATTTTTATGATTACCAAATCACATAATGAAAATGAAATGTGTACACACAACGTGTAATGAAAAGACAGTGGAATAGATATAAGTACGGCAAGAAAGTGAGATGCAAGGTGAGAAGAATGTAAGAAACAGAAGAAGGTAAGAATAATATGAATGTAAGAATAAGATAAAAGGCAAGAATAAAAAGAGGAAAGAATAAGAGGATCAGATAAAGTAAAAGAATGGTAGGAAGTAAGGATAAAAGGAAGAAGAATGGGAAAAGGTATTACTGTAATAGGAAAAGTTAGAAAATGTGAAGAAAAATAAATAAATAAAAACTGCAAAGGCCAAATGGCAAAGAGAAAATAATATAATATACAGAAATAATGTAAGATACAGAAAGAAAAAAGAGGATAGAAGGGGGGGCAAAGCTTCAAAGTTAGTTTAGTTTAGTTCATTTATTATGCACCCCATACCCATCTTGTGGGCGGTAGTGGAAAGGGTTACAGAGGCACATAATGGGCTCAGGGACTGAACCCCACAATTCATTTAGCTAAGCAAGTTACAATCTTGATGAGCTAGTTACAAAATTCAATATAAGTCGTCACATCAACAATGGGTTCAGCTTCAAAGCAAAGCAAAATCATCATCGTGGTTACTGGTTAACAAGTACAATACACTTAGGTACAGTAGAAATTATTGGAGAACTGATAATCATATTAACTGATTAGTAAAATCACAAATCTGTCTAATTTACTATATATTTTACTTTGCTAATTGGATTATGACTAATCATCTCAGGATGCTATGGGATGTGAAGCAATGAACGGCTGCTTGACGTGTTTGGCACAAGAGTATCTTCATGTAAAGTTCTGCAAATTGCCAGCATCTGCCGCTGGTGTCAGTAGTCACTTTGTAAGTTTGAGGTGTATTTTTTATGAATATTTCTACTTAAAGGTTTTTAAAATGTAATACAATTTTATTCTGAAATAGTTAGTTATTAATTTAAATTAGATTTAGTTTGTAATATTGTTTGGTTAATGTTTAGTATTAGTTTGTTTGGACAGCAACAGATTGTTGCCGTGCACCATCAATAGCCAGCACAAGGTTGCAATGTTGTGAAAATAACAGGGAAACTGTATCATCCAAATCTTTGTATTTAGATTTCAATACTTTCATTTATTACTTCTCCAGTCACCATTTAACTATCAGTGCTTACCTATATTAAGTTGACTATGGGGAGTGAGATCTAACTCTTTGTGCCCCACCTTCTAGCCATTTATATCTAACATGTTAATTTCCCCTCTCAATATAACATTTTCATATTTCTGTATAAAGTTATGAATGGGATTGGCTTCAAAAACCCTTCAATGCATTCCTCTTTCCTATCACCCTAAGGGAATGAGAACTTCCTTATATCTCTTACTCAATACTTGCATATCCAGGTTCCACCAATGTTCCCTTGTCTTGCCTCTTACTAATTTAAAAAGACTCTTTATCGACTTAAAAAGGCTTCCTTTGTCCACTTTTCCCCCCTCAAGATCTATATGCAGTTATCATATCCCCCGTTTCTTCTCTCCTCTAAAGTTGTGAGGCTGTTCCCTCGACCTGTTCTCATAGCTGAGGCCTTTGAACTGAACTTTCCCAAGTTTCCATTTATGCTTCACAAGGTGCGGGTTCCATTTGGGAGTTGCATACTCAAGTAATGGACTCGCACAGATTGTATAGGCTTGAAAGCCTTGAATACCTGTCGTATACCTGTCGATGACTCAAAAGATCAATGTCCCCTGAGGCCCTCTCTCTGACCAGGCCTCCTGGTTGGTGGTCTGTCAACCAGCTATTGAATGGGCGCTGCTTGCGGCCTGACCTGCGAGTCACTGCCTGGTTGATCAGGTATCCATTGAAGGTTTATCAAGTTTTCTTGAACATTTCGAGAGGTTGGCCAGTTATGTCTCGTATATGTAAGGGAAGTATTGAAAAGTCTCGGGCCTTTTCAATAGGGTTGTTTCCACGTCCTGCCATGCCTTCTGGTCTCATGTGGTGTTTCTGTGTGCAGATTTGGAACTAATGCTTTCCAAATGTAAATTATTACTTATTTCTCTCTCCCACTACGCTCTAGGGGAATACAGATTGAACATTTTTAAGCAGTGCCAATAATTTTTAAATTTTAATTGAGTGGATTCTAGTAGTAAGTCTTTTGCACACCTTTAAGGTCAGCAATTTCTCTCCGCCCTAAATGGGGCTGTCATCATGCAACTATTCCACTCTAGAGGGCACCAGTATCTTTTAAAAGTATCATCACTGGTATAGCATTGCCTGTTTGAAAGGTTCTTGTTATCCAACCTGTCATTTTTCCTGCAACTGTGACAGCTACACTGTTGTTCTTTGAAAGCAAGGTCTTCTGATATGATTACAGTACTCCAAATCTTTACATTGCTTTTTCTTTAAAGAGTGTGGCTTGACTGTGTTTTATGTGGTTTCTATTTTGATACTTTGTTTTTTTTCCAGAGTGCAGTAACTTGAACTGTCATCATTTACACCAAATTATTTTCTGTGGCCCATGCAAGACTGATTACATCAGATTGGAGGTTTGCCATGTCTACTTTATTGTCTACTCTTATTGAAAATCCCTAGTGTCATCTGCAAAGGATGATAAATACCATAGTTTGCATCCTTGTCTATGTCTGATATGATGATGAAAAAAGTACCAGAGTTTAGTACCCTTAGGGGGTTATCTTGAGATGATTTCGAGGCTAGCATCCCCGCGGCCTGGTCCTCGACCAGGCCTCTTTTTGTTGTTATACACCAGCAGGAAGACAGCCCATAACAGCTGTATGTTGAACTCCGTAAGGGTACCTAGTTACTAGGCCATGCGAGACAGATGAATAACCAGGGCTGAGGGCATCCCCAGGATGAAAGAAACTCTGCCCATTTGTTTGGCACGCTCACCTTGGGTACGATCACAAACCCTTCAGAACCATCAGCAGGATACGATCGAGGCAACAGTGTCCACCTCGACTGTCGTGGTGCCGTGTGTGCTCAGGGTGACTGAGCCTTTTCACGGTGGGTGATCCAAATTTTACTTTTGTTAGCTATTACACTTTGGGTTCTGTTACGTCAGGAAATTATAGATCCATCTACCCTGACTTACCAGTACAGTAATAGCTTCACATATGATAGTGCCTAACACCATGGTCATATTTGCTGGGAAGCTTTTACGTGAAACCTTGTATTCTATTACATCAGTGTTTTGCTGCATGTAATATCATACAGTCATACTCCTCTGCCAGCTGCTTGCTTTCCGTACCATGATATGTTTGTCTTATATCACTCCATCTTATCCATGGTAAGGAAAGTTTCTTCTCATACTTTGCCCTGATGTTCCTTTACGCTCTTGCTTGAGATCAGCCTTAGGCGTTTCAACTAAAATATTTTGATACATTATAAAAAAGTTTGTGAAAATAATGAGGCCAAACGAACACGTCACAAGGAAAGTACTGTACATGGTACACATGCTCTCACAAGTAGGTCTTGATGCCTTGGAAAAACATCACACACTCATTTTTGCATTTATAGCGTAGTACAGTACACACCTTAGTTAAACAATTTCCAGATATTATACAGTAAGTATATTACTTCAACCATAAAAAAAAATAATGGAGGGGAAACTGTTGGGTGGATTTGATCCAATTGGTTCGAGGTATCCATTGTACTGTATGGATGAGGATCCAGTTTTCAAGGAGAAAACGTGTGCTATCATGACAATATACTTAATTTTAAGTTTCTGTTCAAATGTATTGTAGATTCATATTTAAGCTTTTATGCATGCTGGGTTGGTCTGAAAATGTGTTTCCCAACCTTTTGTGTGTTATAACACACCTTTATGTGATAAACGTTTTGAAGTGTGGGTTCCATATGCAGTATTATCATTATGCCATTTCCTACTTTCATAAAATGTTGAGGCATCTGCCCAGAGGAAAATAAGGGAGTAATATAGTAAAAGCTTATCAGCTCTAAAGAATGAAAAAATAAAAATATCACTCATTCTTTTACTTATCTCTTCACAAATACAACATATAGGCTCAAGGGCTAAACAAACACATCCCTTGAGTGCAGGTAATCCCTCAGCAGCCCATCCATTTCTTATGACCAGTTATAACAGAGCTCCTCTTGAATTGGGCATACTTGTGTACAAAACCCATACATTCACTCCTTTCTTGTTAACCCATTTCACACAGCCTTTTTCCCCTACTATGTCCTGTGAGTAGTTCATACTGTCTCCCAACTTCTCTCTCTCAATCCTTACTTTGACCACGCCACTTCTGCTTGGTCTTTATAGCTACTGGGCTCTCCCTACACTCCAACTTACTCGAGTAATCTCTCTGCCAGTCTACCATCATCCATGTGTTCAACATGCCCAAACTGTCTTGGCATGCTAA
>WNGS01021324.1:1339650-1405616 GCA_020271785.1 Procambarus virginalis | reverse complement strand
AAAGAATGGCATTAACCAGTGGCACTGGGAACTTCAAGGTCAATTCAGGGTAAGAGTAGAAGTTTACCAGCTGGCATGACATAGTACCTCTGGATAAACAAGATCAGCCAGTGCTACAAAAGGTATGTGAACAATTTAATATTATATTTTTCATGCATAATTATTAATAAAATCCACACAAAAATCACTGCTTATATATATTTGTATATCTGAATATGTTGAAATATGCATACAGTATGTAATTTGCTGTGAGACACTGACAAAACTGGTTATAATTGCCTCAAAACAATAATTATTTCAGAAACCTGCATTTCACACAAAACTAAATAAGGTTTGAACAATATAATTTAGATTTTGAGGGAGTACTGATCTCAACTTTCTCCAAGACTAGTTGTAAGTACTGCACCCAAATATACATACTGACATGAGACAAAATGATAAGCTGTTTAAAATGGTAATTATTCCCTATGTTACTACTGTATGCTGAAACATCATTATTTCTTTGGTATACTTACTGACCTTTAATACAAATGTAAGAATTCTTGAATGTAACAAACAACCAGCATTAAAAAATCCCTAAAATGGACGGCAAGTTAAATTTGGCAATAAATAATAAATAAATAAATGGGCAAATTTAACAATTTGCCCATTGCTAAAACAACCTGTAATGAACAAAATTTATGCAAGAGAAATTAATTTAGAATGATAGCAAATTATATTTTCTATTTATTTAGCATAGGCAGTAATCATTGTACAGCATACAGTCACATGGTCTGCTGTTTATACCGTGCCTCCCACATACCTTACTCCACTACAAACCTGCTACACTATAGGCGTGATGAATACCAAAGTTTTAAGATATAGAAAATTTAATAAATTGTATACGAATCTTCCGTTTTGGGAAAATAAACATGAGTTGAGGATACAGTGGTACATGGAGGGATATTGGTTTCTTACACACCAGCTTTTTAAGTATTGCTTTGGTTATTTCCAATATAAAAAAAATTAAAAGGAAAACTAAATTGTGCCATCAAACACCACACTTTGTACGCTTGACCCTCAGGTAATACATCAACAGGGACATGCACAAATTACCTTTTAAGACATTTGCGACCTATACATGATACAGTAATTCATTGAGAATTACTGATGAGTGGTTACTCTTGATGAACAATATAAACTTTTTTTTTTTATATCTCAATAAGGCAATTACACACATGACTATACAGTGGTGGTTTTGGCCTGCAATAACAACCAGGCTAAACAAGGTGCATCCAATAACCACAAGGAAATACCACAGTCTATTCACAATTAAGTTAAACAGCACCTCTCACACACACACACACACACACACACACTTCAATACCCTTGTATACATTTTGTTAGCAAAAATGTCATAAATACCAATTTAGTTTGAAAATACAGTGCAATTAAAGTGGCAGAGAAACTACATTCTGAAGAGTTACACTCGCATGTCCAAGACATAGACCAATATTTTTGCTCGCATGTGTAATAATTTGGACATTAATAAATACTCATATGTTTGCTCTTCTCACTGTGGGGTAATAATACTGTGACTAGAACAAATATGGATTTAAGCAGTCAGAGCACTTGATAAACAGATTGTGTCACACTTTAGAAGCTTATTTTCAAACGATAATTCCTTAGTGAAGTATAAGATTAGTTCCTGGAACACCAAGTTCATCCTTCCTTTCATAAGAAAAAGCCAAAAATATATAAAGAAAGTCACAATACCTGTATAAGCAAAAACTTGGTAATAAATTGCTTTGCCAACCTAAGCTTCAAAATGCCACATCTCTAATTACTATCATATATAATAAATAATAATAAATGCAAATATAAAACAGCAACAGAGCTTTATGTTTTTATACATTTGTTTTTAGCCAATGGGATAATGAATAAAATTTAAAAGTGTTCACCAATAATAACAAAAATGTCAAACCTCAAGCTAAGACATTACAGTATTTCATAACATTGTTAGGTAACCCACCTGGCTGACTACCAGATGATCCTCTGGAGCTCTGGACTATCTTCCCACAGGAAAGTCTTGCTGACAAACAGATAGAGAGTTAAACAATTGATAAGCAAGAAATATAGGGTTTCTATCCACAGCTGCCACCAGTTTTTTGATACGTGCTGCATGCGAACCAGGAGAAATGGGATGATGAAGTATCGAAACTCGAGCAATTTGTGAGGTACTACCGACGCAACCAGGCATGCTACAAACAGAGCTTTGAACACAAAACTGCGTTGCTGGATGAATGCATGTACCATATATGCACCAAACATGTAAACTGGAACCATGATGTATCTGATAACAGAAAGCCTACCATAAAGTTTGTTCCATAAGTAAAATGTCAAATGTCTGTTGTCAGCAAGGAGATAAGGGTGAACCAAAGTGTTGGAGTGAACTACCATTACTCCAACCACAAGCACTGCTACAGCAAATGCTAGATGCCGGCGACATAACTTTATGAAGGGACGCACGTGGTTTGGAGCATATGGCAGGGAGAAGATAAGAAAGAAAAGGCAGAAGTAACCAAGTTGAGGGAGATGGACAGTTGCCTCATGAGCAGATCGATCACCCACCACAATGCTGCCATTATACATCACAAACACAAGGAAGCCCACCAGCACCAGTCCGTAGCAGAAACAGTCGGCCACTACATCTGCCAACACTTCTGCCAAGCGATAGGGTTTTGTAGCAGTTTTCTTTAGTTTCTTCATTAATGCCTGCAACAAAACTTAACGTCAGAGAAAATGCTAAACATTAATTAAAACAGGTGTTATTTATTTATTTTTTAATTAAAAAATTTAATTAAAAACTATTTAAATACAAAAATTATGGCATTATATAAAATGAAGTAAAAATGAATCAATGTTTATAAACTGACAATAGAGCAACTGTTATGAAACGAAACTTACATTGCAGAATATAATAAATAAAAATATGTGTAAATTTACTTTCATAGAAAACAGCATGCATAAAATACATTTGGGTATTTTTTTTTTAGGGAAAATGATGAAATGTACACCGACAATCATCATATTGCCTTCATTATTATTGGAGTGTGATATCAAAATGATGACGTACTTTTAGAAGAATAAACTCGATTCCCTAATTTTGTTTTTCATAGATTTTCAATGCTCATCAGCCCAAAGGGCCCTTTATGAAGGAAAATTCAGACACCGTTTTGAATAAGGTTACCCAAATTCAAGAAAGGATCTTATTAATATTACTGTTACCTTTGTATCAGCCAATGTATTTATAGGGGATTTAAGCATTCTTGATCCTAGGATATCAGCAGCCATCAACACGCACAGAAATCCCACCCAGATGATGTTCGTCTGCCGCATCATGACTGCCACCACACCTAAATGATGTTGTATCATAGTCTCAATCTCTTCACTTGTTTTCTTGAAACAATAAGATACAATTTCTTAGAATTTAGGAAACAAAGAATTCACAACTATTATTAATTCAGATACTCTGGATGTTTAATATAACAGTTTTCCATTTCTTAAAATTAGCATTAGAATAGCATTGTTAATTTGGAAAATACGAACCCATGGCAGCAGCAGTGGTGGGTGCATGGTGGAGGTGGAGGAGAACCATCACCAGCACAACTAGTGTGGACAACACATCCGTGTAGTATAGGAAAGTAAACCAGTACAGCACAGGAAGCAAGGAGAGATTCAGTGCACTCAACATCAGCCTCCAACTGTCTATCTATAATTAACATGCAAATATCAGAAAAAATACATGAAGAGCAAGTCTTTAGTCTTTAGAATTACCTAATAGATATACTGTATAACACCTTATGGTGAGTCAACACTTTACCTTGCCTATGTATCAGTCTCTATTCTGGTTCATAGACTTAAAAGCAAATGGATTTTCGATTAAGTTTTCAATTATTGTATAGGCCATTAAGCTAGACATTATATCTACATCTCTGGTGGAAAAGATTGAAGAGTTCACTCTGTACATGGAAAATTCTAGGTATGGTAATGCTCCAAATTAAATCCTCCCAGCAGTGACCTACCTTGTCTTTGTGCAAGTATATCAGCAGCTTGTGTATAGTTGACAACATGAATGCTGCAGCAACAAGGTTTGTAACACGTAGTGAAAACACATCACATAGTTGCCGCCCAAGCACCCAAGACACTGGTCCATTTAAGCCAATAGAAAATAAGTAGAGGCCAGGTAATGTTGTTATCTTGGGGTCCCACTGTAAATAATGAAAATCATCAGAGTACTGTATTGTACTGTCTCTATTTGTGTAAGAAAATTAATAAGTTATTTACTGTGTCTCCTATCATTTATAATATACAATGTGAGCTTGCTTGAATGATCTATACTGTATGGGGCGAGCCCAAATTGTTGAACAAGGGATGTTGTTTGAACTTGAGGTTATCTTGAGATGATTTTGGGGCTTTAGTGTCCCCGCGGCCCGGTCCTCAACCAGGCCTCCACCCCCAGGAAGTAGCCCGTGACAGCTGACTAACTCCCTGGTACATATTTACTGCTAGGTAATAGGCACATCAGGGTGAAAGAAACTCTGCCCATTGTTTCTCGCCGGCGCCCGAGATCGAACCAGGGACCATAGGATCACGCGTCCAGTGTTCTGTCTGCTCAGAACTAACATGGGCCTCTGGATAACAAAAAAAAATCTTGTTTTGAGTGGGCCTATGATCACTGTAAAGCATATATTGTACACGTTTGTTACTTATCATACCAGTATGGTTGTGTTGCAAAATATCTACATAATAACTCTATAGCACTTTAGGTAAGTACAAATCCATCATAATTAACACTTATACAATTGAATTAAGAAAATATAATTCTCAAAACATAATGGTGAATGCAATGAAACTCTTCCTTTCGGAGGGGCCCGTGTAGCTTTGTGAAGCTATCTTGCTGAGGTTGCTCCATACTGAAAGTCACATCAGTCACAGAAATTCTGCTTGGCCTACTAGGAACCAGAGTGAACCTGGCCGCCCCTCACAGAGGTGCTGTGAGGTGGCCCACAGGTACCAGTGAAGAGCCACAACTTGACATAATAAATGATACACCCCAGGTTGAACCGATCAAGCATCAATCACCAAAGGAGCCCTCCAGAAGCCTGAGTACTCATTTTCCGCTAGAAAAGAAGAACGCTACAAACAAACTGCTCACCAAGGTCAAAAGAACACACCACCACCTCCAGAGAAGAGCCTAAAGCTCCCCAACTCTACAGGAGGTGAGAGCCAACAAAAACACAGCCTTAGAAAAAATATCCCAAGCTGAAGGGAAAACCATAAATTGAGGCAGAGAAAAGTCTAAACCTGGTCAAGAAGCCAGGATGGCTCACGAGGAGCATCAGCAGACCAAACGTGAATAAAATGTACAAGACAACCTGTGAAATGGCACTGTGGAGGTGAATGCAAACAATAGTGGCTCTGCCAATGCCGAATAATAATTGGCAACAGTATTAGGCACGAGATGAAAATCGAGAAATATCCAATTCAATAGAGGACTTAGGGTCATACCATGCCAAATCACAAAAAGTACATCATTGGGCCATGATGACGGGACAGCCTGTCTGTGAGAACACTGGACTCGCTAGACAAGAATGGAGCAAAGAGCTAAACCCGTGAAAACCCAGCACTAGAGCTGCTCAAAGCGTCTAGTTCCAGAAACTGGGACCGACGTGTTAAAACCCTCGGTTAAGACGGTGAATCACTGGGGAACAGTCTGGCCTGGCTCGGAGCCAAGCACAACTTGTGATAACTTGGTCCAACAGGTTATTTCTTGAAATGACCTACAGGCCAATATATCCACTACAACTCAGTTGGTCCAGTAAATTTTGTAGGAAGTGTCTCCATACCTCCTCACCTTGCAATTAAGAATCATCCAGGTTCAAAGCTTACGCAGGGAGAGTCAATTAGGTACCATTTGCAGGGTAGGTACCATTCCTTAACTGTTTACTATTACTCACCCAGCAATATCTGGGGACCTGATTGTAAAGAAATTAACAGATCCTGATCTGGGGAAAACAAGTAAGGTAAAGCTTAAGATGCACTGTAAAAGTCAGAAGACTGCTCATGTGCTCTCCAGAGTATTAAAAAATAGTCAAATACTGTAATGGAACATTCCATGAATGAAGAACCGTGACCGAGGGTGTGACTAGTAGTGGCAGGCAGAGGAGGCAGATAGTATGCACTACTCTGAGCTACACTGCCAATCCATCAATATTCATCAAGTTGCTTCACTAAAACAAGAATGGGAAACATAGCGTCAACGCACCTCATCGAACCTGCCCTCACAGTACTTCTGAGCCTGGGGGATGTGGAAAACTTCATCGATGAAAGGTGTGGGCTGGACCGTGTAGACGACGACGAAGAAGACGTAGGAGACGGCGGTGAAGGTGCCGATGACGAGAGGAAATATGAAGGAAGGCTGCGGCGTGCCCATGGTTGGTGTGGGGGTCGCTTGCTCTCCGGCCCCGACCACACCGCTAGTACTCTATGCTACTCAATACTCACGTACTCTACCCTATACTCTATTCTCTATTCAATCAATCCCTTTTCATTCTTAATTTTTATATCAGATGACATGTTTTATTTAAGATATAGTGGAACTTATCATATTCCATTTCACGCTAAATGTGTAAAATAACAACCGGATCGCCGGATCTATATTTATGTTTACTGTTTAAGCATTTATATATATATATATATATATATATATATATATATATATATATGTGGTACCATTCTATATTTATTTACGTTTATAACATATTTGGTAAAGGTGATGCCGTTGAAGATATGAAGTGTGATGGATGAATATTGGAGGAAAGAGTATGGAGTGTATGAGTGTGTGTGTGTCAACAACAGCCACCTCGTACACAACACGGCTCCCCACCCGCCCTTAAAACCTCTAACCTCACTCAACTTAACCCAAACCAAGCAAACATAACTGATCCGAGCCAAACCTAAGCTAAAACACATTAACCTAACTTAAATATGTACGATATTTACAGAGGAAACTTGTATTGTGGCCCCGTGTTGGGTAGAGTGTGACCAGCCCCAGACCACCTCCACCAGGGCCCCAACACTGGTGTTTCTCGTGATTATTAACACACAACACACGTGTTACGTTGTTGGTGAGTACATGTGTAATATGTGCTATGTATGTTACGTCGTTGGTGAGTATATAGTTAAGGGGTCTGGTAGCTGAGTGGACAGCTCGCGGGACGCGTAATCCCCTGGCCCGGGTTCGATTCCCGGACTATACAGAGACAAATGGGCAGGGTTTCTTTCACCCTGATGCCCCTGTTACCTAGCAGTAAATGGGTACCTGGGAGTTAGACAGCTGCTACGGGCTGCTTCCTTGGGGGGGTGGTGGTGCACATGTGGAAAAAAATCAGTTAGTAGTTAGTAACAGTTGATTGATTGACAGTTGAGAGGCGGGCCGAAAGAGCAGAGCTCAACCCCCACAAACACAACTAGGTGAATACAGTACAGTACATGTGTAATATGTGGTCTGTATGTTATGTGGTTGGTGAGTATATGTATAATCTGTGGTCTATTTGCTCCTTAATTATACTCAGCTTTCTCAGCATGTCATTGGCTGGGAAAAAACCTTCAAACAAGCACCACACATGTTGCTTCCCTAACATAATTTCTAATTTAATATAGTACAGTATTCTATTCAATTCTTTAATATAGTATCATTTCTGTTAATCACTGTACTGTACCTGTAATACTCTTAGTCCCAGCAGACTAGGATAACAGATAATATTGTATGTGCATTTTTGGGGGTATGCTAGTCTATAATAACTAAGTATGTGTTTTGGAAGGTGGCATATAATGTCACAAGATTTTCCCTTCTCAAAAAAAATGATATTGTAGAAAATTTGATAAAACTTGATAAAAAATAGCCATAAAGTGTATTTTGAATATATTAAGATTAACTCATAAATTCTGTCTGTCTGTAATGTTCGATAAGGCTTACTAGGGAAGAATACATTAGGTAAATATATTTCTTTTGCAGGCTGAGGAAGAACATAAAATGAACCTGATAGTCAAATTAGAAGATGCAGAACAGACTAGATGCCACATCTTACTGTACAGTAATGTGAAGAATGCGGCAGATGTGCGTCAGCTGATTATGAAGGGTCAAGTGGAAGCTAGTCTGATAAAACCTGAAATGGTGAGTAACAGATTATGTTTATACTAAAACAATGCCTCATTCTTATCCCATTTCCTACTTACTGTACATACAGTGGAAGGGAAGGGATTTATCAGAAGAAAGCACCAAGCCATTACGACTATATAGCACTTGAAAGGGGGGGGGGGTGAGGATAAGGATTTGGGCACTTTACTGTCCAGCCCAAGTGGTTTGGCTAGAGTGGAGATGCACCACACTTGAAGATATAGGTGAGCAAGATAGATAAAGATAATTAAATATACTATTAAAAAAGGTACCCCTATTTATTTGCCATACTGGTAGTACACTCCTGGAAAGAGAACATTGGCTTCTGCAAGACAAGACGAGTGACAAGACATAACGTGGCTTCCTCACTTTCAAACACAACCTCAGGGAGGCATTGGTTCCCAGCTGTTGAAACTGGGCTGGGATCAATGGCCCTTTAAGAGAAAATGCATGAGTTGCAAATGATCAGCTATATAATGTGTGGTCAACAGAACTAAGGCTCATGAAACAGACCATGTTCCCATCAAAAAAATTCCTAGAGGCAGAAAGTGTGGTCCTCGATGTCAGAAAATACCACTCTACAACCATCAAAACTAAAAGCAGAATTGGACATTAAACCAGTCTAGGGTAATATACCCACCTGACCAGCTGAGCCAAAAGAATATGGTTACTAGTGACCAACCCCATGCCAAACTCAAGGAGGAAGTCAAGACAAGAGAGCAGTGTACAGTGGTACCTCAGTTTAAGAGTTTAATTCGTTCCTGGAGACAGCTCTTATTCCGAAAAACTCGTATTCTGAAGCTAATTTCCCCATAAGAAATAATGGGAAATGAATTAATCCGTTCCTGACTACCCCAAAAACCCCATATCAAACTAAATTTTTGTACCTAATTCATCTAAATAAACCTACAAAACTATGTTCAAGTTATTACTTACCTTGCTCTTGAATGCTGTAGGCGTATGGAAGATGGTGAGGAGGGGGGAGGAGGAGAGGAGTTACTGTTTGGAAGGGGAGTCCCTTTCCATTATCACATCAGGCAGTGAGGACTTCACTGGTATGCACACACTGGCACATTTTGCCTGCATACCACTAGGACTTGCTTGTCTTACTAAGAATTTCTCTAAAGACACTTGTTTTTCCCTACATTTTAACACTTGTCTGTAGTAAGACATCACATTATCATTTAAAAGGTCAATGCAACGGCCTGCTACAGCTTTATCTGGGTGAGTTTTTTCAACAAAACTTTGCAGTTCTTCCCATACTTCACACATTTTCTTAATCAAGGAGGGACATCCTCTACTGCCTCTACTCACAGCTATTTTCTTAGGTTGAACCTTATCAATGGCTTTCTTGAGACCCATGGTGAGATATATAATAACAAACTGTATAGTCAAATGACCAAAAATCCAACAAAACACTGAAAATCCAGGTGAAGAATTGATGTGGGATAGTCACTGGGCACAAGACAATGGTAAACTGAGGGGCGGAGGGGCGACGATCGCCGATCGACCACGCGCTAGGTCGGCCTGTACGCGTATCAACAAACTCGCGTCCCGAGGTACCCTCGCGTCCGAGACATAATTTTCGAGGAAATCCTGCTCGTCTTCCGAAAAACTCGCATACAGGGACACTCGCATTCCGAGGTACCACTGTACTTGGATATTCTAACCAAATTTAGTGCCACGGCTTGAGGAAAGGCAAGGGCAGCACTACCATATGATCAGACAAAGATATCATGCGTAGGCACGTTGCTTCACCGTTGTACTTTCGCTGGTACTTCAGTTCGGTATCATATTGTTATACTGTAATAATAATTCATTGCATCAGTGACAGGCAGCCAATGTCTGCTGTACAGTGTACAGTAACATTGTGTACATGCTAGGCTTATATGAGGTCTCTCCAGGGTTGAATTACTAACCCTCTCCAGGATGCAACCACAAAATGCTAACTAACTTCTTGGTACATATTACTGCTAGGTGAACAGGTGCATTAGGTGATGGGAAACGCACCCAAATTCCTGAGTCACAATTGTGACTCTGGAACAAACCAGACTCTACTATTGGGACCCTATATATATACAGTAGTATATACTGTATTATTTTTTAAAATAAATACCTATCACCAAGACCTATGCTACAGACACAAGTCCCTAGGCACCACCAAGGTAGTGAAACAGCTCAAGGGAAACTAACTATACTGAAGGCATTGCCATATGGCTTTAGATAAGATATCTCTTGTAGACAAGGGCCATCAACAGAAAACATTCAATCACAAGAATTGACTTATAAAAGCATATGTTAGTAGCAACTGCAGTCAGAGGCATGGAACTGTGAACCACCATAGGACATTGCCAGATCTGTCAACCCTGTTGGGATTGTGCTGCCATCTGGTGGCAGTCAGGGTAGCAGCTGATTACCCAACTGGTAAGTTAGCAGAACAAAAACTGATATTACAGCATTTCATTTTAATTTTTTGCTTGGAGGTGGTTTATAGTCTAATGTTCCTTTTGTATTAGAATGAATTGGTCTCTTGATGGCCACTTATTATGACTCGACACTGTCTTCCTTTTCAAACAGTATAAACCTTGAGTAAAAATGAGACCTAAAATATGGTGTAATCAACTAAATGAAGCAAAATGCTTAATACTGTACTCAGTATATTTCAACAAAATGCTAGGAGACTGATGTTCTTATTCAAAAATATTTCCTTGCAGTTAGTTGACCCATTTCAAGTTTTGGTTGCTGCCAACAAAGCTGTTCGATCTTTAGCTGCTAAAAAGATGGTAACTCGCTCAGTCTTTGCTGAAATTATCTTTAATTTGTCACCCTCAAAAAATGTAAGTAGAGTACATGTACTGTATTAGGTTATCATGTGCATAAATAGTCCATAAGTGACTTTATAATCACAGTGCAATGAATTGTAAATTTCTTATGCTATATTTGCAAGTTCTTTAATCCCTTATGCTGCTTACTATCTCGAACAATAATAATTATTATTATTTTGTGTAATAGAGTGCTAAAGTCACACAAAATTATGGGGAAAATGATAACTCGCCACGCTGTTAATGTTGGGTAATTATGAAGGAGTTACTGGTAGTTAGCACCATGTGGAGAATGATGGGGAGTAGGGAAATGGGTAGCAAGTAAGGGACATGGGTGGATGTTTGTGTACACACAGGAACGTCTCTGGGAACGAATTAAATCCGTAATTTGTACAGGTACCACTATATCTTTTAGCAAAGATTTTAAATTTAAATACAGTAATGCATACAACTAAATAATTTATTCCGGGTAAACGTTTGCTCCAGAAAAGAAGCCATTAATGTTACCATAATGTTAATGCAACCTTATTTCAGATTACAGATTCGTTGAAGAACTTTGGCTTGGGCGACAGTGACACAGAGATCCTGGCTGTGGTGCTCGACCAGGAACCAGGAGAAAAATTACAAAAACTAAACGGTCAGATAAAAGGACAGGTAAATATTGTAGCTATAAAATGCATCCCACAGCAAAAGATAGTGGACAATGTTAATAAATATCATGAATGTTATAAACATTATTTAATATTCACTATAGTCAGGATAGTTGATATGTAATCTTGGGGAGTAGAAGAACTCCCAGAACCCCATCAACCAGGTATCAACCAGTCAAGATAGTTTGTTGTGAAATTATTACACCATTCCAGTGTCAAATTTAAGGCAAGGTTTGAAAACTTTAAATATATTTGTCTGAAGACATATACAAATGACCATATGCTTTCCAGACAGTACTTGCCCAGATATGCCAATTATTTGTTTCGAGTCTGTCCAAATAAAATTAGTGATAAACTAGTGTGGTGTGCAGACAATCTGAATAAAAATGTGTGATAAATTGGTGGTAAAATAGTCCTGACATTCATAACTTTAAGACCTGCACCAACACTCACACCCCATACATCCAATTACGTGTGCATGGGTGCTGAAAGTGGGTATATGCATGGCAAATTATTAAAGAAATTACTCATGACCTTTGTGAGACCAAAATTGGAATATGCAGCAGTTGTATGGTGCAAACATTTTGAACTGAAAAACAAGAGCACTGAGGAGAGGCTACAGATATATCAAAGCTAGAAGACGGAAGAAAAAAAAAAGACGATATGATCACTACGTACAAAATGGCAGAAGATTGGGAAGACAAGACATCACCAGCATAGCTCTCATCTTGTAACTACACTTGTGTAGAAGTTGGCAACTGATACCCATGAGTACCCAAAACTTCGCATATTCATGAGTACAACATAGAATAAGTGAATTTTCCCCCATCAAGGCGTCAATTTTTTTGCTTAAGGATAATTAACCACTTTATTGGATGCAACAAGTTATTTGTCAGGTCACAGTCCCAAGATATCCGGAAAGTATGTGGTCATCTATATAAGCACTTGTTACTAGTAATCCCGTTTCCAACACCCCCCCCCCCCAGTGAATGTAATACTTTAGGCATGTTTCAATTATAAATCAATCAAGCCTCTTTATACAGTATACATACAGTACTCAAATATAGTAATTTATTGACAACAGACATTTCAACTTGGCCTCTTGGAGTTTCTCAGCTTGCTTGAATATTGTTCATTCTTATTCCTCGTAAAGTTTAAGGGGAATAACCATTTTCTATACTTTAGAGCAGCATTTTTCAACTGGGGTTCTGATAAACCCTAAGGTAATTGGGGGTTCCACAAGAGACAGTGATAAATGGGCTAATTCTAATCATATGGAAATGTATTAGTCATTTGTGTTAATTTTTCTCACATAACCAGTGTCAAGAGCAAAGACAGAAATGATCTCATTTCAATTAACAATGGAATCCATGTGTGTTTATCTAAAGGAGGACCTGGAATTATTTCAAGGGTACTAGGTTGAAAAATGCCATTTTTATAGGCATAAGGGATTGGAAAATAACATTTACTACCAAGGAAGAACAATTTTTACATTGTGACATCAATGCCGAGTGTATTTGGTATTGTAATACAGTACATACAAAACAGAAACATGGTGAATAAAATAGCAGTAGTATGTGCAAGGATATATCCAGTCAAGGAAAAGGAAAAAATTAACTAAATAAAACAAGTGATACAATAGCAATTTAACCTAGAGAAATTGTAAATACCCAGTAGCTTTTTAAAAAAATATGAGGGCAGTGCAAGTCACTAAAGATGTCAGTAGTATTATTTTATTAACCAAAGTCAGCTTATTTAATTTTGTCCATATTTACTTACAGCAAACAGCACTTTCGGAGATGTTGAATCTAACAAACAGTGCCAAAATTAAGCAGCTTTACAAGGTAACTGATGCTGACCTGGACGTGAGCAATCTTCTTGATGCAGTCATTTCTCGTATGGCATGTAAAGAATTTCTCATTATGTAATATTATACATTAATATATTACAAATAAATTTTGTAGTGTATATAATGGTTTTATTGGCACTGATGATACCATTGCCTTACATAACTAATCTGATACACACCTATGAAAGAATACAAAATTCTAAATAATTAACTGGTTGTGCTAGTTTTGTCCTAGCCAAATCAATAGGCCTGGGAAGAACACACTTGCTCAAGTTTCTTTAACCTTTGACGAGTGGTTATCGTCATGAGTTGATGCTCGGGGTAATGCGGATATTGTCATATGTTGTTTTTAATTATTGTTGTTTGGGTTTTACACCTATGATGCAAATAAGTAATTATCAAAAGAGGGCAATATGTAATACCATCAGTGTCGCTGGATATGTAAAAGGCACTAAATATCACTGACGATGCCATTACAAGAACAAACGCATATAAGGCGAGCGATATCAAAGGTATCGGATTCACAAAAGATTTTGAATGACCTCGTAAGACAGGAAAGCGGGACATTCCACAAAGAGGTGCACGACTAAGTGGGACAATGCGGTTTGGAAAATGAGGAGTAGGGGCGACGTTGCTGTAAATGTCCATGAGTTAAGTGTGTACTGTCAAAACGTAACCTACCTGTTATTGATACCAAGGATTAATGTTCCCATGGCCCAGTCTCTCAGCAGGCCTCCTGGTTACTGATCTAATCAACCAGGCTATTTGATGGGGGCTGCTTGAAGCCTGATGTACGAGTCACAGCCTGGTTGATCAGGTATTGATTTAGTTTTTCAACACATATTGATGTGTCAAAGGTGGTGTTCATTGTGTGAAAATATACAATATGTATGTACAGATATACATATAAATATATGCACACCATGTATTTATTCATACTAATATATACATATATGTATGCATAACTTATAATTTCACATAGCACACATATTGTCTGTAAATAAATACAGTAAATGGTAATCACTCATTTGCTGTTATTAAAAGTTTAATGGCCCCTAGTATTACCACCCTGCATGTTCAGACATGGGATGATGATTATATGCCAGACACAGTCATCTTTTTACTAAGGGCCTAGAAGGACAGGTATCTTTGAATTTTTTCTCAAGATGGGGAATGGTTGCTGGAGACCTAATGAAGCAAATGTGAGCCCCTGTGTATACGTGAGAATTTGTAATCATTTGATCTACGATCTATAAGGTGCTATGTGCACCACAAGTCAAGCACCTTAAAGTGCTATGTGTAATGACTAAAAACACCAACTGGGGGCATCCAACCGGCCACACAACCTAGATCTCTGTAAAACTGAAAACCTCAAGTGTAAAGCGGTCACTGCCTAATAATCCTGAATGTCATCAGAAGAATGACATTCTTCATTGACAGAAGTGGGTGAATGAAATGAAATGACCCCAGGGCAAGAACCACCACAAACCATTCTCGAGGGAGCCCTCTAAGGAAGCGATCCCCTGAACTCTTCAGGGAAGAGAATCCTGGCAAAGGCAATTCTAGGGAGCACACAGGGAAGAACTCCCTGTATACATGCAGCTCCAAGCACCCTATACTCCTGGTGCACACAGTATAAACATGTGTTTGAACAGCCTCAAAGGCCAAAACTACTGCATAGCTGAAGCAGAACATGGGAGCCAGAGTGAGAGGGGGGCATCACACACTGTCCATCATCAGCAATGAACTGAGGGTGGAGCAGCTGGCTGACCCAGTCTGCCTTCCTCCTCCCCCAGTCCACATGAAGGGGCAAGGTGGGGGTGAACACTCTTGCACTAGTTTCATGAATTTTCAATCATTTTCATTGCTGGGAAGTTCTTTTGGAGATTTTGAGGCATCAATCTTTTTTTTTATACCCAGCAGTGGTCTGTTTTGTTTCACTGACTGTGGGTGCTTCCCCAGTGGTGGCAGACATGATTAATATTAATTGACAATTTGATTTGGTGCCACTGCTCTCTGCACCTTTTTAGAGGAGTCAGGTTCTGGCTCATGGTCTCCGGTAGGCCAAAAAGAATTCTGCGACCTAGAGCACCTAATTGTTTGGCACTATCATTATTGTAGCTTCAGGAAGCCACACCCCTCCTTACCTTGAGGTTACCTTGAGGTACTTCCGGGGCTTAGCGTCCCCGTGGCCCGGTCGTCGACCAGGCCTCCTGGTTGCTGGACTGATCAACCAGGTTGTTTGACGCGGCTGCTCGCAGCCTGACGCAGCCCTCAGAAAGGAGCTTTTCACATAATGTACACAATTTTTAAGATACTAAAAAATAAAATCCTTTCTTGATCATTTCTTTTCATAATATGAATAAATTATTGATACTAGTTTTTCCTGCATGATGGGGAAGTGGCATTTTACAAGCCATCAACTTTCCTTCCATTATGGCCACTAGGGATGGTGGCCGCCTATTAAATTCAGGTAAATACATAGTTCATTACATCAACTGATTAGTAGGACAAAATAAAACATTTCTAAAAATTATGAGTTTAATGCATCTTAACATACGCACGTTTGATCTTAACTGGATCCACTGGCCGATCATTGTTATCTGTTTCAGCCAGGCCCATTCTCTTTACCACCTGCATTCCAGCTGACACACGACCTGTACCATCACAAGAAATAGTAGAAATTCCTCACAAATAATACTGTACATGTAATCAAATTTTAAGATTCTAATCCTATTAGAATTAAAACAGAACTAATATAGCTGAAGCCATCTCAGCAAGATGACTTCAGGGAGTTACTGAGGCTTCAACAGAAAGCCTTTCATTTCATTACATTCATTATTAAAATATTTAATCATTTTCATATTTACACCAAGAAACAATAATGCAAGAAGAAAATGAACAGCCTCGGCAAGTGAAAAAGTAAGATAAAAACAAAGTATTGAATGTAATGAAACTCCAATTTCTAGAGAAACTTGAGTGGCTTCCTGAAGCTATCTTCCTCAGACTGCTTCATACTATAAAGGTCACATTAGTCACAGTTCTGTTTAGCCCACCAGAGACTAAAGCCAGTAGGACGTACCAGGAAGGAGGCAAGGCAGCAGGCACTTATGGTGAAAAGAAACTGAGCCTGGCAACATGGCCCCAAGTCACACCCTACCAACTGGGCCCTAGGAATTTTAACCAAATATCGGGCCACTAGCACCCTGTTTGAATACCCAAACTACCAATCCTGAATCAGCCCAGGACATGCAAGAGAAAATGGAGGTCAAAGTTGCTCATTTGCAAACATGGATCTGAGGGTCTGAGGGTAGACCAACAAAGGATGCACCCCACAGTACCTCGTACATCGGTACACAATGTAGCACCTAAACTCTTTGAATTATGCTAGACAATAACAATCATTCTGACAATATTACAGTACTTACCAAATATGGCATGCTTCCCATCAAGCCACTGTGTAGGAGCAAGGGTGACAAAGAACTGTGATCCATTAGTGTTAGGTCCTGCATTAGCCATAGACAGTAAGCCAGCCCCAGTATGTTTTAGTTCATCGTGGATCTCATCATTGAAGTGCTTACCATATATTGAAGCACCACCTCGTCCAGTGCCTGTTGGATCACCACCTGCGGACATAAGTTTGATAAAAAAAATATTTGGTACCAATATTTTTAAAAGTTAATTTTGAAGTGTTAAAGTGAAAATTAGATATCGTTTGGTTTGATCAAGAAAGATATCCCTGGCTGGTATATATCACATTACAACACAAGGCTCTAATGCAGAATGAAAGCTTACCAGAGACTAAGACCAGAATCTGGCCCGCTCAATTCGAGAAAACTCCTACAAAATATTACACTTCGGCACAAACAAATTCTTCTATCAATGTTTCTCTAAATCAAATATAAAAGTTTAAGTTTTATTACCTTGTATCATAAAGTCTCTGATAATTCGATGGAATTTGCAGCCATTGTAATACCCACGACGCGATAACTCTGCAAAATTCCGGCAAGTGTTTGGGGCGTGTTTCCAATAAAGCTCAAGAGTGACCTCTCCCATTCTGCAAACATACATATATACAAGTATGTACTCTATTCTAAAGAAAAATATTACAAAATAATTAGCATTTTTTAATTGGTGATCACTGAAGGTAAGTATATAGTAAATCACTTTTAAGTATTAAATGTGGATATGTCTAATGAGTGGGGTGGTTCACTCAAAAGAGTGAACATGTGCAAGGTAAGCACATATTCTGGCTCGCTGAACATTTGCTTAATAAATTCTTTCTATCTCTGTAATACTCAAGAATAAGGTTGCAATTTATATATATAGCACTATGCAGTTTATAAATTAATCAAAATTACTACCTATATTTCACATAAAATGCTTACATGGAAGCAAATGGACAGGATTATGTGGAAGGAGCATGATTTACTGAACATTTTATCTAGCCAATTGTTTTAGGAAATAATTTCCAACAAAATATTGTCACCTGACGCAGGCGATGAGTCACAGTAACGTGGCTAAAGTATGTTGACCAGACCACACACTAGAAGGTGAAGGGATGACAACGTTTCGATCCGTCCTGGACCATTCTCAAGTCAATTGCGAAATCGACTTGAAATCGACCGAAACGTCGTCTTCCCTTCACCTTCTAGTGTTTGGTATTGTCACCTTACAAAGGAAAGCAATTATGCCTTAGTAAGGGTATTTAAGACAGACTATAACAAATCTCTAGCAACCTAAAGCCCTCCTTGCCAAACACTAAAAAACCAAGTTTGGTCAGTAAAAACCCATTGAGATCTTCCAGTGACCCATGGATCAAGTGCCAAATGCCTGCCACATTCCAAGGGCACACTAAGAGTCCTGCAATGTCTTTCGGCTAAGTCAACGTTGGAATCCCTCCTGTCCAAAGACCATACATGAATACATAAAAACTTGTGTATTCATATATTCAGACTCCTAATGTGCCCAACTATCATCTAGGCTGTTGAAGAAAGGTATGTTGCAGCAATACCATAACTAAACATGTAAAAATTGCAACAAGCTTTCCAGCAACCTACCCCCCCCCCCCTAGTGATGAACTAGGAATCCTACCCTAACCTTTACATTAAAAAAAATTGAAGGCTCACTTAGCCCAACCACTTGGGCTGGACGGTAGAGCGACGGCCTCGCTTCATGCAGGTCGGTGTTCAATCCAAGACCGTCCAAGTGGTTGGGCACCCTCCTTACTCCTCGTCCCATCCCAAATCTTTATCCTGATCCCTTCCAAGTGCTATACCGTATAGTCATAACTTGGCGCCTTCTCCTGATAGTTCCATACACCTAGCATACCTAAAGTCTAAACACTTTGACATTATAAAATAGAGGTTTTGTCTGGAGCTGATACTCACGAGGTTTCCAGGACAACGAAGGGAGGCTGCCAAGACTTGTCTGGAACAGATATTCGAACCCCAGTTGGAAACAGACCCAACTATAGGATGGGTTAACCCAAGTATCGCGCTTCTAAAAGGGTCGCCCATGTTGGAAAAGACGAACGCTGAAAGAATATTGTTGAAAACATCTTGATAACTTAATAAACCAAAATTATTTATTAGTCAGAAGAAAGACAGAAACGCGATCTATATGTAAAACCTCTATCAGACAAATATTTTAAGTAAAACCGAAGATATTTGTAGTTGTAAAAAGGGGCAGTTTTCATCGCTCGTCGAGCTCGAAAACCGCAGCATTCATCTCAGAACCATGCCTATTTCACGCTGATTCCTTAATAAACATAAGATTTTTATATGTCACAAGAAAGACAGATATATAAGCTTCATTCTAAATACCTTACTATTGTCATATTTAAATTTAAAGCGAAGATACGTGTACTTTTATAATAGCCGAGCTCCGATCCCGGACAGATCGATCGACGGAGCAACTCTCTCTCAGAACAATGCTTATTTCACGTAAATTTGTAAATAATCGTAAATTTTTTATATGCCTCAAGAAAGATAGGAATATAAGGCTCATTTTAAACACTTTATTATAGACATAATTAAAGTTCTAATTAAGATTCATGTGTTTTAATAGTCGCCGAGCTCCGACCCCCGTACAGACTGAACGACAGAGCAACTCTCTCTCAGAACAATGTTTATTTTACGTAAATTCGTTAATAAACACAAATGTTTTATATGTCTTAAGAAAGATAGAAATATAAGCATTATTTTAAATACATTACATTAGACATATTTAAGCTCAAGTGAAGATATATATGTTTTTATAGTGGCGTTCAGTAGCTTTTCGGTCATGGAGTGCAGACGCCTACGCACTTGCAAATATATTGTGTAATTAACAAAGATACGCTAATAAAGCCTAAAATATTACATGCCTTCAGAAAGACTGAGCTATAATCGTTATTGTGAGTGCACCAAAGGAAATATATCATGTTGGAGACCAATGATATAGCAATTTTAATTTAAGTTTCGACTCCCGCCCGGGCGAGAGAGATGGGGCGACTCTCGCCCCATCTATTGGAGATTCTGTTTACCTAAAGACCCAAAGCTACTCAAACCCTCCTAGCATTACTTAAGTAATGAAGTAATATGGTATACTTACTCACTATAATGTGGATGCTGGATGCAGAACATGAGAAAACATAATTTTACTCTGAAAAAATATAATTTCATAACAAAATAAGATGTAAATATGTAATATCAAAGGAAGTCGATGGTCCAAGTAACACTGTCGTGGAGCGACTTATCCAAGATATATTGCTCTCTGGAAAGTGTTTGCTGGCATACCAGCCTTCTGTGCACAGTGATCCAGTCGTCGAACTTCTCTGCTCAAATTATCGCAAATTTAATTTATGATGTTAACAAGGAGAATGCGTATTTTTAACCAAATCAAACATAACTATCCAGAAAACGTTAAAGATTACTTAAAAATACATGGCTGGAAGTTAAATTGCGTTCGCTACTTAAACTATCATGTACTGTATTTATGTAAAATCTCCCTGTTTCTTCGCACATGGAACCTTACACGCTCTCTGATTTACTGTTTAATAGAGATTCACAAATAAAGCTTATGATTGTATACGTTATCAAAAGGCAGTGACAAAGTCATTTTTGCGTTTTAATCACAGAGATTAGATCTTATTGAGATAGGAAAGATATTCATATTTTAAAGAAGGTTATTGAACCGTCGCTCTCCCTATCGATAGGAACTAACTTTTTTTGTTATTATTAACAAGCTTAAGTATACACAGCAATGTGTTGCTACCCTATTCTATATGAAAGATTACACAGTTTATATAAAAAACTAGCTATAAGTTCATCTAATATTCCCATCTCACAGGATGGTTAGTTATACATGGAATCAGGGGATAAAATACCAGCCTCAATAAAAAAAATCAACTCTGACTAACAATCAGGTGAGAACATAAAATGTAAGGCTGATCTATTAGCCTCCGTTAGCAAAATCTGGGTACAGCACAAGAATATCTTCCATATTCCTAAGTGTATGAAGTAATTACAGAGTTCAAAGTACCTTATACCATTTGGCATGAAGTCACTTATAACAGGGCAATCACAGATATAGTGTTGGTGAGTATGTCCCAGCTCTTGTTCACATAGTTTACAGTAGGAATATTCACCATTGGGGCCATTCATTACCTGCAGCCACCTGCGATACATATCGATATCCTAGCCTAATTCTGGCAATTACAATGTCACACTGTCATTGTGACACTAGTGGAAGTTTTATGCTGTCCGTTCATATAATTCTCGGTTCTAAACATGTTTAGTTATTTTAGTTTATATATTATGCACCCCATACCCATCTTGTGGGCGGTAGTGGAAAAGGTTACAGAGGCACATAAACATGTCATATCTCTTTATACTCTTGCTTTCTGGCTTTTGTGTGTCAGTGACTGCTCTTCTGTCTTCCCTAATTACCTAAAATATTGCGGCTTTGACAGAAGAAATTGGAATGCCCATATCCCACTCAATTTCAGGCTTATCACATTAAGTTTTAACTGCCTTGTCTGTGTCATCATGCTGGACAACACCTATATGAGAAGGTATCCATATAAATGAGACTTTGAAACTCCTACTGTTTGCAATAATAATGTTGTTTATAATGGATGTTACAACTACAACCTTTTGAAGATCAATGCTAATTTTATCTAGATAATGTAATAAACGAAAGTTTTCTATGTCAACAGAAAGGCAGAAATATAAGCTACACTTTAAATACTTTGTCATAAATATAACTGAAGTTAGTTAGTTAGTTTTAGTTCATTTATTTATGCACCCCATACCCATCTTGTGGGCGGTAGTGGAAAGGGTTACAGAGGCACATAATGGGCTCAGGGACTGAACCCCACAATTCATTTAGCTAAGCAAGTTACAATCTTGATGAGCTAGTTACAAAATTCAATATAAGTCGTCACATCAACAATGGGTTCGAGATCGACCTCAAGTACAGGTTCTAAATTAAGCAACTGACATATGTGGAGAGCTAGAAGTGAAAGCGAAGATATATGCCTTTGTATAGCTACTTGATACTGTAGAGTTACTTGATGGCTTGCTCTAAGAGTGTGAAGCCCTTCACACCAGCCAATAAATTGTGTAATTTATTTTCATATATGCTAATTAACCTTAAAATCTATATGTCAGAAGGAAGGAAGATGTAGACGTTAATGTGACAATATTTCAAGAAATATCTCTCTCTCTCTAAAGTTAAATAATACAACCCTATCGCTGGTGTCCGGACACATGAAAGCTACTTAGGTATCAGTGGCCAGCCAGGCGGAGATCACAGGCTGTACAATACTGATAAACTATGTAATTCACAGAGATGCGTTGATAAACATTAATGTTTTATATTTATTAAAAATACAGATATAAACTTTGTTTCATACGTTAAATGTAACAATATTTCAGTATGTATATATAATACAAGCATAGTATATATAATTCAGTATATACAATATATAATAAGACAGTGTCAGACCACCTACCTTGAGGTTACCTTGAGGTGCTTCCGGGGCTTAGCGTCCCCGCGGCCCGGTCATCGACCAGGCCTCCTGGTTGCTGGACTGATCAACCAGGCTGTTGGACGCGGCTGCTCGCAGCCTGACCACGGAGGAAGAATTGAAACAGGAATTTCCTTTAGTACTTTCTTATATTAATACATCTTCTGCAGGAACCTTTCCTTCTGAAGATGTATTAATATACGNTAAAGATAATTGTATCTAAATTCTTGGTATAAAATTAAGAAGAATGCCACGGCAAGAGTTAAAGTAGTATTGCAATGATAAGAATTTTAAATATATAACAAATTGTAAGGGTGGGTAGCAGTGAGGGTGTAAAACAAATTTCCTGCTGAATGTGGCAAGGTATTTGATGAATAAATGCCAGTTATGCAAACAAGAAAACTTGGGAACTAAAGAAAAAGGAAGTATCATGGGAATTCTCTCTGTGAAGGAAATAAAAGTACAATAACCAGTAAATAAAGAAGGCTTCAGCAAATACAAAGTATGCATTAACAAATTGTAGGAGCTGGTACAGTATAAAAGTAAAGTAGTGTCACGTAATGAGGGATATTTTAAATAAAATGCAAGGATTATTGCATTGCACTTGAGAAATATGTTCCATGTTTAATTTATCTACTGACTGAATTGTTTTTGTGTGTGGACCTCCCTTGTGTCTCCCTGAACCTACTACTACAGCTGATAAGTGTGCCAACCACTCCCTGGCGATGATATCAAGGATCAGTGTCCCTGTGGTCCGGTCCCCGACCAGGCCTCCTGGTCAATGGTCTGATCAACCAGGCTATTCGTGCAGCTGCCTGCAGTTCTGACTAATTCACCGCCTGATATCATATATCATTTGAAGTTGTTTGTAAAGTTCTCTTATGATCACAGAGAAGTTGGCCAGTTATGCTCTGTATTTGTAGGGGAAGAGTGATGAAAGTCTTGGGCCTTGATGTTGATCGAATTCTCTCTCTGCATGCCTATTGCACCTCTGCTTTTCAATCAGGCTATTTTGCACCATCCTGTCATGCCTTCTGTCTCATTTGGTGTTATTTCTACTTCTAGATTTAGAACCAGTCCTAGTATTTTCAAAGTTTAACTTATTTTCTCCCACCTGTGTTCTTCGGAATAATTTAAAATTTCTAAGTGGTCCCAATGTTTTATTGAGTGGATTTTAACAGTAAAAGATCTTTGCATGCTCACCAGTCAACAAATTTTCCCAGCTTTGAATGGAGCTGTTGGTAACAATATTCCACCTTAAAGCAATAATTCTTAAAGTATCATTGTTATGGCATCTCTTGTTTGAAAGGTTACATAACAAGAACCTGTAATTGTTTTTCTTGCAGTTGTGAGTTACTTTGTGGTCTTTATAAGTAAGGTCTTCCAACATTACTCTTTCAATCTTATACAGGCATATCCGATTCCTCGATCGTCATCGCTCCTCAACCAACAACAAATCTTTTGCAGTGCTTTTTCTTTCAATGATGTGATTTGATTATCTGTTTCTGTTTTGATACTTTGTTTTCATATTGCAGTAAATGATATTTTCTGTGGCCCACTGAAAGACTTTATTAACATCAGATTGGAGGTTTGCCGTGTCCTTTATATTGTCTACTTGTGAAAATTCTCGTGTCATTGCAAAGGATGATACTGTGCTATAGTTTATATCCTTCTCTGATATAAGGAAAAGTACCAGAGCAAGCACGGTGTCTTGGGGGACAGAGTTTTCTTGGAATAAAAAGGGAAGAGGTGCATTTCCTTCACCTGTGAGGAAGCTAGGTTATGGCACTGGTCCGAAAGCTGATGCGATCTATTATTTGGTGCATTAACAGTGAAGATAGTTTCAGGGAGCCACTGGGACTTATCCAGAAATTGGCATTTCATTAAACTTAACTTTTTCAGTAATGTTTAAATATTAACATTCACAGTCCAAATCTATAATATTAACAGTCCAGATGGTAGTAATGTGTTGCTGAAGTATAGATATATTGTACTGTATGTGTACAATATTGTGTATGTGTACAATATGTGTATTGATTTTATAAAAATACCTAATTTTTTTTTTATTCATACAGTCATCCATTGAATATTATCTTCAGCACTAAACGGCTTCTTTCACACACAGGTCTTTTGCCAATTTGCCTTCTATTTCCATCCAAACCCCTGGAAGATTGCTATGCTCTCTAAATGTGTGTCAAGGCTTATTAATTGTCTGATCTATAAGAAAATATTCAAATTTCCCTTTCAAAAGCACCTTTTAATTTGTATTGTGCCACATATCAGTACAATGCTATTGGCTCCCATTACTTATCTAGACATGGTCTGCACTGCACTGGTCACTCATTTACAGCCCAATTACCTACTGCTACTAATTTATCATCAGTTATCACCAGTATTTATTGTGCTGTATAGTTGATATTAAATGTTAGAATTCTAACTTTTTTCCCATTCATATCCCTATTTCAGGATAAAATTAGTATACGACCACAAAAGTTTTGCCACATTAAATTAAGAGCATTTACAGGTAAGAAAAATTCTAATGCAGCACAATTTATGATTGCTAATATTCAGAAATTTTCTTTGGCATAATTTTATATTAAAACCTTGTAAGGGTTGCAACAGATCAAACCATATCAAATATGTGCTACCATTCTGATACTACACATAATTTTCTTACAAAATAAAATATTTAAATGTTAGGAAATAGAATTCTATGTCTTGTAAATATTATAATCTATAATCAGCGTATTGTTAGTACAGTATAACTAATTTGACTTTAAAAAAAAGTTACGCAGATAATTTTTTATGACATCTGGAAAACAAACTATGAAACTACTTGGGATACTTTGAACAAAATGAAACAAGCAATATCATGGTCAGGATTATTACTTCACTTCACAAATACTATTCATTAGTATCATTCATTACTGAATAGGTTAATAAAAGTAGTGTGTATATTGAAAAACATGGTTAAGGTTACCAAAGTTTAATTCTGTAGGTAAAAAAGAAGTACTGAGCTTTGTACTATTTCACATCTATAATACTTGCTTCCATTAAACTTTGTAGCAAACAAGTTCTCATCTTTGAGAACTAATTAAACATGTTCTTTGTTGGAAAGTATCATTTGCGACTTAGTAGCCTGTCCTTTTCTTGCTTCCAGCGGATCTTCTCACCACCACTAAGGCTCTCTTCTAATTTCCTGATTTTCTCTTCATGGTATTTCTGTAATGACAAATCTAACTCCAGTGAAACTGGTGGTGCTTAGCAAGTTACTGAATATTCTATTATATAATTTTTATTTAGATTAGAAAATAAATATGCAAGTTAATCCTGTAGAACCAAAATGTTAATTGTTAAATATACGGATTATCTTATAAGGCATTAAAGAAAATTTTTTAATATGATGCTCTGGAGCCATTTAACTACAGTATCTCCATCTTACATTGTGATTATGTAATAAACATGCTATACCCATTAAAAAAATGGTAAAAAAAGTTGTACAGTATTTTACAATGTGCAATCTTGAGATGATTTCGGGGCTTAATGTTCCCGTGGCTCGGTCCTCGACCAGGCCTCCACCTCCAGGAAGCAGCCCGTGACAGCTAACTCCCAGGTACCTATTTACTGCTAGGTATTACTTGCTTTCATAAATATTTACACTAATAGCAATTAGGTTATCTTAGGTTTTCCTGTGGAGCTCAAAGATAAGTTCTCCCTCTTCGAGGACATACGGGTATCTTCCAACGAGGGAAGGTTGCAGTTACCAAATCTCACTTCATTAGATAACTATGTTTTGGCCTTGAACTCGGTTTATCATTTCTACAAAGATAACTGGCTGTTCAAGGATGTTAGTTGGTCTGCCTTACTGCTACGCAGGCTGGGAGCCCAGAGTTTTTTGTACAATGCTATAAAAACCACACACCTGAACTATACTTTTTTTCTGAGACTGGGTCTACATTTGCTTTTAGGCATGCTGTACTGGGTTCACTTCCTCACAGCTGGTGGGCAGTGCTAAATGTCCTGGGAAAATTTGTAGGGAAAGTTATGCAAAGCAAGGTAACCACAGTTGCTACCATGGAAGGTTTCCTTGTCTTATTTCCTGCTCCTTCAAGGTTTATTTCCCTGATGCAGTTTGAAAGGGAAGTGGACATTTCACCTATTTATGGCTAGCTGGTAGACTTCTACATGAAGGTACTGAGGAGGTTCTGCTTGTAATGATTTCCTTAAACACAGTCTGTAGTCAATGCATTCTTATTACTTGCTTTCAACTTCTTTCTGCATTGAGGGCATTGTAAGACTATCAGTTATGAGGCCATGTTTCTGAACTTGTATTCACTTTTGTGAGACTTGTTCCTCTTGAAGTATTGGCTTGGCTAGCTTGCTTGGAGCTGCTTTCTTTCAGGAGTTGGCTAATTTAACTCAAATTTCATTTTCTAGGGGAGCCCCCAGTGGTTCTCTCAAGCTCTCTTGCTCCATGCAAATAGGTCACATTAGACTAGTTTTGTTTGGCTTACTAGAGAGGAGCACCAAAACCTGGTCCTCCCCCTTTCCCTCACAAAGGCAGAGTTTGACAATTTGCCACCACACTGGGAAAGCATCTGGAAAGTCAGACTTAACAGGCAACTGGAGGGTTAACAAAGACCAATTTTGTGAAAATGCCAAACAACTCGGCAAATGATTCGCACCGAGCGAGAGAAACATTCAAAATTAGAGCATAGCTCCTAATACCAAATGCCACCACCAGGCTGCCCAGCTTTTGCAGGCAGCTTTGCCAGTTATTTGATGATATCTTGCTGTACACTTTGTCCTGGGTCTTTCAAAAGTGGCATGCCCCACTGCTTGAAGCCAAGTGCCGGCCATCTTTGGCCTTGTTCTTGTGGGTGCCATTTGGAGGCCCCACAACTATATACTGTGCATAGTCTACTGTAATTAAACTAATACCCTTGTAATATGATCACATTTTGAAGCAAATGAGATATGTAACTAATTTACCATAAATGTTAATGAATTAGTTTAAAGGGCATAGGAGTCCAGTTCATGAGCCTATTATGCGAGTAACCTTTCTGCCACTTCCAACAGCACAGTTATGGAATTCATAAACTAACTGAACTCCCTTAACCATAAATAACACAAATAATATATTTAAGGTTATACGCTACATGCGATCAACAGACTAACCTTTACAAACAGAAAGCCATGTCTCATTGAGGCTGCAAGATGAATGGTTCGCACTGTGGCTGCCTCACCGCTGATCTTGGTGATGAGGGGCAGAGCCGAGGCCACTAGCTGATGTGGACCACGTCCCACACTAATAAATGCTATACGTGTCTCAGTATTCAAGTACTTAACTGAAAAATGGAACAGATTTGAAGGAATATGTTGTCATACATAAAAACTGCAAAGGTGTTGCATGCAAAATGGATTGCTGTGAATCAATGAAGATTTAAATATGTAATGAATTCTATACACAGTATATAATAGTTAACAATTTCTTTTAAATTGGGAGAATGAGAGCTAAAGAATAACTTGGTGAAAAGTGTTGAATTTAATGAAATGCTTCTTTTTGGTATAGCTTTGAAGGCTCCTTGAAGCTATCTTGCTTCAAGGAGGCCAGAGTGAGGGCAGGTTGACTGTAAAATTCTGGTTGAGGTCTGGTTCGGGGCCTCCAGCACCACCTAGTAAATTTAGTCGAGTTCCAGGCTGGTTGACTTTTGCCCATCATGACTGGGTCATGATGGCCACCATTGAGCCTGGCCCTGGGCTGGGCTCGGGGAGTAAACAAAAACAAAAAAAACTGAAACCCTCTCTAGGTATGCTTGAGTCAATTAGGCTGGTGCCTGGGAATCACCAGAACACTAGTGAAAGTCAATTGCCTCAAAATGATTTTCATTGATACATCACACCATTGTGATTTTTTTATATAAATTTGTTTACACTAATGTATGCATGATCATAATAGTGATGATTTCAAGCTGGTCACATAACATACTGCTTTCACATAGTTTTGAAGTTATAATGTAAACGTACCACGGAAGCCCGGCGTGGTTGCTGCAACACCATAATCACCATGAAGTCTTTTTACTGTTGAAACTATTGCCTCCTGAAGTCCGTTCCTGTGAAAGTGCTTTGGGATCTCTGGCGTCACTTCCACAATAAAGTACCTAGAATAAATAACTTAATTATTTACTCTATAAATAGTATGTATAAATCATTTGAATGTGTGTTAAATATAAATAGTTTTTACTTCCTGTGCATTAATTTATATTGCAATTTATAAATAAAAACCAGAGTAATTCAGTATACTGTATAAATTTGAATAAAAACTAAGCTCTACCATTTCACATTAGAACCCTGAAAAATGATGGATTTTTGGACCATTTTAGGTTAGATATATATATAAATGTGTGTGTAAATCACAAAAATTAACACTGATGAAAAATGTGACTTTCAGACCACGAAGGAAGAATTGAAACAGGAATTTCCTTAAGTACTTTCTTATTTAATAATACATCTTCAGAAGGATAGATCCATCCTTCTGAAGATGTATTATTAAATACGAAAGTACTTAACCCCTGCACTGCGCACCTGTTTTTGGCAACAATTTCATGGTGCAGTTGTTAAGGACATATTTTTGTTATTTTTATAAATGTTCAGCTAATGTTAACCCTTAAACTGCGCATGGCGTATATATACGCCCTGAGTAACATGTCCGACGGTGCGCATGGCGTATATATACGCCATAGGGTGCCATTCCCGATTCAAATGGCCCGCGGCTACACGGGGTTCACAGTAGCTTCCTCAGGGCTTTTGTAAACAGACGCAATTTTAAAAAAAAAATCGTGGGCAATATTCTCAGGTGTGAGAGGCACAGTACTGTTGGAGCAACCAAGGCTGGCGCACGCAGCATGAGCGATCAGCATTGCTGTTCAGCTTGTGACCACAGCATCACCGAAAAATGTCAAAATAAATATATAACTGTTATTATTTAGTGATGACAATATTACAGATGACCCGTGACTGTGATATAAATAACCAGGGTTGTGATAATAGCAGGATTGTTGTAATAATTAGCGCTGTGGGAGGAGTGATGCTGAGAGACTGAGGAAGACAGCATCGTTTACTGACTGTGTGGCCACCTGTTATTGTTTACATTCACCATACCAGCTCAGTGGTTCTCTATGGTGAACACAAATGTAGATACTTATATATAATGTGTGTATTAGTGTAATAACAGCAAAAGGATTATGCTGGGAGGAGCCATTTGGTGACGGAGGTGACGTCGTCTGCACGATTTGTCAAGCTGTTTAGAGGGTGGCCACTATGCTCTTTGGGCGCACTACAAGCTTAGGTGTACAGTTACAGTGCATAAAACATGTAGATATTTATATATAATATGTGTATATAGGGTAATAACACTGAAAACAGTATTGTTGGGGGAGAAAGTTTAGTGCGTGTGACCTTGAATGAGTGAGGGAGCCGCCAGCTGTGTATACCGACGACTCTTTGTGCCTGAACTAACTATATCAGCTTAGCTGTACAGTTGTGGTGAACAAAATATATACATACTTATATATAACGTCTGTATATAGTGTAATAACATCACAAATGGTATTGTTGGGGGAGAAAGTTTAGTGCGTGTGTTGAGGGAGTGGCAGCGAGTGGCTGGCTGGTGTGTGGCGGTAACTCTTCGTTGCTCTTCGACTCTCAATACCAACTTAGTGGTTCGTAATGGTGACCAAAATATGCAAATACTTATATATAACCTGTGTATAGAGTGTAATAGCAGCAAACAGTATTGTTGGGGGAGAAAGTTTAGTGTGTGTGTGACCTTGAATGAGTGAGGGAGCCGCCAGCCGCCAGCTGTGTATAGCGACGACTCTTAGTGCCTGAAATAACTATATCAGCTTAACTGTACAGTTGTGGTGAACAAAATATATACATACTTATATATAACGTCTGTATATAGTGTAATAACACCACAAATGGTACTGTTGGGGGAGAAAGTTTAGTGCGTGTGTTGAGGGAGTGGCAGCGAGTGGCTGGCTGGTGTGTGGCGGTAACTCTTCGTTGCTTTTCGACTCTCAATACCAACTTAGTGGTTCGTTATGGTGACCAAAATATGCAGATACTTATATATAACCTGTGTATAGAGTGTAATAGCAGCAAAACTGTTGTTTATTGTTTTATGAACATAATAATTGAATCACTAATATGCACACCATACTTTTGAGTATAGCGATTATTCACCACTTTTATTATATAAATATATTACAATACACACTATTGAATAATATTACTGCAAAAAAACTAAGAAAAAATCAATCGGAGACATTGAAACAATTAGGTAATAATATCTTTGTGGCAACTCCCATCTGTCAGCGCGGGTGACGCTGACCGGCCCTGGCGACCGCTCTGTCAACGCCTACTTTTTGCCAGACTTCCTCGGTCAATTGCGCCCAAAATATGTGACCTACGATTTTTTTGCTATTTTTCCCGTGCTCAGGGGACACAAATTAACGTGTTTAGAAGACGAAAAAATTTTTGGAATTTTTTTTTTCTTGCGCACAGGGGTGTAAATGTCCCCAGGACCCCTGAGCAGTGTAAGGGTTAATGTCAAAATGTCTCCAAACTCAATCATTTTCATTTCAGTGGTGTTTTAATCTTTAACTTTAAAAATATTATTATGAACAGGTACACAAGCATAAATATACACATGCCATGTATTTATTCATACTAATACAGTACAGTATATATATTTAAGCCTAAGTCTCATAACTGCGCACAGTACCACACATTTTACCTGTAAATATATACAGTACTGTACTGTATCCAAGCATGGAGACTATCTTGTTGAAATTAAAAATTTAGTCAAAAGAATGTGTACAAAGAACATAAGAGTAATGTACAATTGTGGGGACAGGAGTTACACAGTACTAATGAAGCCACTAATATGCAGTGTTTCATCCAAACCTTAAAATATTAAAAATAAATTTAATTAAAGGTGCAAAAGGGCAGGGAGGGGGGTTAAACAATACTAAATGCTAATAAAAATTAGAAAGTTCAAGAAAATTGGCAAATGAATTCAATAAAAAAGTGATACATTATGATGACAGACAGACTATTGCATTATATTATGCAGTCAGTAGTTCTAGCAACAGTACAGAAATGTACATCTGATCTGGAGAGTCATCTCTCATACCAGGAACGGTTGAGGGCCACAGGGCTAACAACACTGCAAACCAGGCATCAGAGGGCAGAGCTCATCAAAACTTTAAAATACTGAACAATTTGGAGGATGTTGATCCAGACAACTTCTTCAGAAGGTCAGATGTAACACAAACAAGGAGCAACGGTTCCAAGCTCAACAAGCCACAATGCAGAACGGAAAACAGGAGAGGCTTTTTCACCCACAGGGTTATAAACCCATGGAACTGAAAACTCGCAGATGTAAATCCCAAAATACTGTAATTTAAAATCTAGCTCGACAAAATCATCAAGACAACCGGGGGAGAGAACCTTCGACAAGCCATCAGCTTCCTGTCCTCGTCAAGGACACTAAGAGGGGGAGAGAGTGGCCTTCAGGTAAATATGTTTTTTTTTTATACTGACCAACAACTACCATAAGAAACATACAAGCAAGCAGCCGCGCTCAACAGCCTGGTTGACCAGACGACCAATCATGAGGCCTAGGCTGAGACCGGGCCGCGGGGAGGTTGATCCTTGGACCCAACACAAGATCACCACAAAGTAGCTACAAGGTAGGCACCGAGAGACTTATATCCTGTAAAATAAGGCAGAAGCATACTGCTGCGTACATCAATTTGTAGCTGAAAGAGAAGAGCACACGTGATAATGATACACGAACTGAGTGGATTTCCAGGTAATTACCGTGAGCGTAACTTTAGTACACAAGACCATCACCTTACCGCTTCTTGAACCTGACCATGATATATCCTGGCAGTTACTGGTGGCGGCGTCACTCCTCCATGCCCGAGACTGTCTCGCTCCCAGCTCGCCTACCACAACACACAACCGTACCCCAGCGACCACTTCCACCACACAACCGTACCCCAGTGACCACTTCCACCACACAACCGTACCCCACCGACCACCCCTACCATACACCCACAACCCAGCGACCACTTGCACCACACATCTGTGAGCCCGTCCTCATAGCAGATCAATTACTATGAGAAATCACACCGACCTTCAAACCACCTGCCATGTTATGTAGATATTTGTCACGGTCTGGAACCATATTACGGTTTCAGTAATAGTGTACATGTAAATTGGCATGTGAACCTTGTCATAAACAGAGACTATTCTCAACTTATAACTTCATTGTAATATAAATCATTGCTATAAAACATTAAAAGTAATTGCTGAAAACTTTTCGTTTGAAGAACTTGGTTTTCTGTTAACGGAGTTCTTTGGTACACTGAAATAATTGTTTAATTTCATATTTCACAATATCATCAATAATATATACCGTATTAATGTAACCAAACTTAATGAAACCTAACCTAATCGTGGATAATAGCACTAATTATGTAGTCGTTCTCAATCCATTTCCTTGAGTGGATCTCCTCCCTGAGGATTTTTTTAAGCTAGTATACGCTCTCCGACAGACATAATTACACCCAGTGAGCAACACTACCTTGTTCCCTGCACCCTTCCAAGTAAAGTAAACTTACTCTTTAACACATTTTCCCACCAACAAATCACAACCACGACACAAAGCTCATTAGGATGTATAAGATGTTAAAAATATAGCTTGCATGTACGGGAACCACAACGTCCCAGTATTTGCAGTGTGTTTGCAAGCCAAATATAATTGGCAATTAATAATTTTTTATTAACACGCTTAGGTATATACAGCAATGAGCTGCTTCCCTATTCTATATGAAAGATTACTCAGTGTAGATCAAAAACTAGCTATAAGTTCATCTAATATTCCCATCTCACAGGAAGTTTAGTAATACATAGAATCAGAGGAGAAAATACCAGCCTCAGTACAAAAACAAATCAACTCTGACTAAAAATCAGGAAAGAACATGAAATGTAAGACTGATCTATTAGCCTCCACCAGCAAAATCTAGGTACAGCACAAGAGCGCGAGAAACTTGAAAGTTCGCTGGAGGAGTTCGATAGCTGTGACTCAGTCTATGGCGTGCAGTGATGTTGCCATGGTTACGAATGCGTTAGTAAAGTTTTTTAGAACAAATGTTTTTCTTAAAAACAATGATGAAATTAATTATTTAATATTTAGTGTACATATTTTATTTTATATTCATCTAAATAAATATTATTACATACAAAATATTATGATAGCACTTAGGAGATCGTATGCCATAACTATTTGTAAGTTTCAATTGTGATTATTGAGGTAGAGAGTAAACAGTCGCCGGGATCCACACGACCCGTACTAGTCTACTTGTTGGACTCTGTCTTATCTACATCTCTCCCGGGATACTCCGTAAATATTAATATTACTATATGCCTGTTTACTTTGGCACACATGTATCTGTAAAATGCTTATATTACATATCATTGCCAGGGTAAAGTGCATTGTTGTTACAGAATGATAATTAACATTCCATTATGGAATATATATATATATATATATATATATATATATATATATATATATATATATATATATATATATATATATATATATATATATATATATATATATATATATATATATATATATATATATATATATATTGTATATATATGTATATATATATATATATATATATATATATATATATATATATATATATATATATATATATATATCACATCGATTCGATTGTGAATATGTGAATAGTATTGACTTGTTTTATGGAAGACTAACAATAATTATGCTCAGAACAGTACATTATATTTTATTACAATGTTTCAGGAAAGTTTTAAGCTCCCACACAATAGCTATAAACATTAAAATGCAGCAGAAATGTTATGATTGAAATAGACAATATAAGCGCTGGAACACTAAACTTGCATAACAGTCAGTATAGGTTTATCATAACAACGATTACAAAATTGTTTTATGTGTTTTGATATTTGCGGCTTGGGCGGGTAGGCGGTTCCACGGGTTAATAACCCTGTGGGGCTTGGGCGGGTAGGCGGTTCCACGGGTTAATAACCATATGGGGCTTGGGCGGGTAGGCGGTTCCACGGGTTAATAACCCTGTGGGGCTTGGGCGGGTAGGCGGTTCCACGGGTTAATAACCCTGTGGGGCTTGGGCGGGTAGACGGTTCCACGGGTTAATAACCCTGTGGGGCTTGGGCGGGTAGGCGGTTCCACGGGTTAATAACCCTGTGGGGCTTGGGCGGGTAGGCGGTTCCATGGGTTAATAACCCTGTGGGGCTTGGGCGGGTAGGCGGTTCCATGGGTTAATAACCCTGTGGGGCTTGGGCGGGTAGGCGGTTCCATGGGTTAATAACCCTGTGGGTGAAAAAGCCTCTACTGTTCTTCAGTCCTACACTGTGGCTTGTTGAGCTTGGAACCGTTGCTCCTTGTTTGTGTTACATCTGACCTTCTGAAGAAGTTGTCCAGATCAACATCCTCCAAATTGTTCATTATTTTAAAAGTTTCAATGAGATGATCAGGGTAAATGGGGGGGGGGGCGGAATTTTGACAAACTGCCGGTTTCCTGTCCTCGTCGATGCCACTGGAGTGTTAGTGGCCCTGAGGTAAATTCAGGTAGAAATTCAGAGATCAGCTCTGTCATGCCTGGTTTGCTTTCCGTTCCTGGTATGACAGATGATGGTTGTGGAATGTTTTTTGTTGCCCGGTGCATGGGGGCATAATAAATAAACGCTCACGGGATGGGTATGGGGTGCATAATCACTGAACAATGTTCATGGGATGGGTTTGGAGTGCATAATCACTGAACAACGCTCACGGGATGGGTATGGGGTGCATAATCACTGAACAACGCTCGAAAGACAGAGATTACAGGACGATCCGGACGAACTAAAGGAATGGTCAAGAAAATGGCTACTAAAGTTCAACTCACATAAGTGTAAAGTAATGAAGTTAGGCGAAGAGGGCAGGAGGCTGAACACAAGGTACCATCTGGGAGGTGAAATTCTGCAAAAAATGAGAGCGAGAGAAAGATCTTGGGGTTGATATCAAACCGAACCTGTTCCCAGAAGCCTATACCAAAAGGATATCATCAGCGGCATATGCTAGATTAGCCAACATAAGAACTACCTTTAGAAACGTTTGTAAGGAGTCGTTCAGGACCTTGTAAACCACTTATGTCAGACCATTGCTGGAGTATGCAGCTCCAGTCTGGAGACTATTAACAAGATAAAGTTAGAAAAGATGTATGCCACTAGACTAGTCCCAGAACTGAGAGGTATGAGCTACAAGGAAAAGCTAAGGGTGCTAAACCTCACGTCCCTGAAAGACAGAAGAATAAGGGAAGACATGATAACCACCTACAAAATTCTCAGGAGAATTGACAGGGTGGACAAAGATAAACTATTTAGCACGGGTGGAACACGAACAAGGGGACACCGGTGGAAACTTAGTACCCAAATGAGCCACAGAGACATTAGAAAGAATTTGTTCAGTGTCAGAGTAGTTAACAAATGTAATGCATTAGGCAGTGATGTGGCGGAGGCTGACTCCATACACATTTTCAAATGTAGATATGATAGACTCAAATAGGGTCCAGAATCTATATACCAGTTAACTGACAGTTGAGAGGCGGGACCAAAGAGCCAGAGCTCAACCCCCGCAAACACAACTAGGTGAGTACGGAATGGAGCTTTGCTCCAGCCGGCTTGGGGAGCTTCCCCGGACCCCCCCCCCTTTAACCCATCATTCGGCACAACTACTATGTTCAGATGCATGTTCCCCTACTTAAGTAGATTATTGACCAGACCACACACTAGAAGGTGAAGGGACGACAACGTTTCTGTCCGTCCTGGACCATTCTCAAGTCGATTGTGAGACCATTCTCACAATCGACTTGAGAATGGTCCAGGACGGACCGAAATGTCGTCGTCCCTTCACCTTCTAATGTGTGGTCTGGTCAACATACTTCAGCCACGTTATTGTGACTCCTCGTCTGTTTACGTAGAATAGGTATACAAGTACTGTATAGGTATGAAGGTCACTTAACACGTATCACTGCACATACACACCATAGGCTGCAACTCGCAGTTGCTCATTAAACAACGCTCGCGGGCTGGGTGCAAAACACTACAGGAAGAACATTTCAACAGTAAATAAGTAAATAGCATGACTCCGTCTCACCCGCTGGTGCCCCTTCACACAACAGGGATCAAGTTATCTAGATGTCACTGCGAGCACTGCCTCTCCAGTTCCTCAACTTGGGCGGGGAGATGCTGTACATTATTGACCAGCGACTGAGGGCTCAGAACATATTGCCTGATCGAGCTAATAAAGGTCAGTGACCTTTTTTTGTGGATTTGATATTTTGGTCGTTTTTGGTATGCTAAGAATTATTGTCATGACTTTACTACTTTCCTTATCCTTCACCAACTTCCCTACCCTTAACCACCTTCCCAACTTTTCACCACCTTTCCCAACTTTTCACCACCTTTCCCAACTTTTCACCACCTTTCCCAACTTTTCACCACCTTTCCCAACTTTTCACCACCTTTCCCAACTTTTCACCACCTTTCCCAACTTTTCACCTTTCCCCTACCCTTCGCAACCTTTCTCTACTCTTCATCACCTTCCCTACCCTTAGACTGGGATAATTTTCCGTTTCATGTAAAAAATGGGCCTGCATGGAAGTCAACCTCAAGCTACCTATGACCATCCCCCAAACCAGTCATCCTGTAAAATTAGGTGAGGCTAACCCCCAGGCATCTGGCTTGCAACTTTGAACAGATATTCTCTTTTATTGATGTAGATAATTATCCCACCTTGAATTGCTCGCCCCAGAAAAATATAAATTTTTTGTTTAGTAAACTTTTGAGTTATCTACTGTCACTGGTTAGTCCTCTACTTGGAATTGAGAGATTGAGATGGAGGGAGAAACAATGTGATACTGTTCAAATGAAGAACATCCTTTTCCCGCACTCTTCTATCAACAGTACGCAATGATATCATTGGCATCATGCTGAACCGTCGCTTCGTGGAGGAGCTATTCAAGCCCCAGGAGCTGTACAGCCGCCGCGCTCTCCGCACAGTCTTCGACAAGCTGGCCCATGCCTCCATCATGCGCCTCAACGCTCCCAGTATGGACAAGGTTGGGCCAGATGAGCTTTTTATCATGTTGTTGTAACTTCTATTACTACCCCTCTAGCTATTCCTCTTCATATTTCCATTATTTGTATTATATTTGCCTGAAAAAGTCGGTCTCTGTGGGTGTAGCTAGTTTCTGAGTTGTTTCATCCGGTTCCTCTCTTAGGGTAAGAATCCACCGTGTTAGAGAGCGTTAGAAAGCGGATTCATGAACACTCAAGCAGGACAATATTCTATTGGAACAGATGTCACGGAATCTTCCCAAACATCCAAGCAGAGTTAGATAAGAGACTAATCGCCAAGAAAAGCTAAATTCTGACGGGATGACCGTTCACAAAAACTCCATAGACCTTCCGAATCTTCACTAGGCATCACAAGTGATAGCTAACTGAGGCTTCATAATTGCTTGTTCTCTTACCAGGCAAGTGCCTGTTTCAGTGGTGGGGAGTATATTTTACTATTTTTGGGTTATTAATGGTGGATACTTTTGGTGCAGCTGTATGATCTGATGGTGATGGCAGTCAAGCAGCAGGTGCTGATGTGCACACAGCCGGGAGACCTCCTGCTATCACCCTCAACCACCTCGACGCTCTCACTAGCTTTGCTACATCACCCACTGTCTTGGCTCATGTAGAATCCACACTTAACTTATTCAGACAGGTAACTATCCTAATTAGGAATATCCCATATGATTGCCCGAAACGCATTGCGTAATAGTGGCTTAGGCATTGTATGTACTAGCTCTATCTATAAATTGATACTTATGTAAAATCTCTCTATGTATGTACCTTTCTGATAAACATATTTATTTATTTATTTATATTTCCTTAATTACGATTTATTTGGTTTTTAAATCTAAAGATAAAGATAATCTGGGAATAATTATGTTGAAGTTAACTGGATAACTGTTTCTAAATAGTTACTCAAATCACCATAAAAAATGGTACAAATGGAGACAAATCTTTCTGCGCAGACCTTCTGCAGCATGAGTGTTGGGGAGTTAGCCGAGGCCGAAGGGCACTGTGGGGTTTGTCCAGGACTTGCGTATTCGAGTATCTGTCTTTCTGAAGGAGAAGCAGCAAACTCCACATGGCACTTTTATCCTTCCATCGATGGCCCCGTTCCCTATGGTATGTCACTTACCTCTACTGTTTTAATAATTAATAATGTTAATGTTAAGTTAATAATGTTAATGCTGTTAAAATAATAATTTCTCAAAATTTAAAATGTGAATGTTTTAGTTGAAAATTAAGAACTGTTTTTATCTTTATGATCAAATTCATGGTATTAGTCTAAAATATATATAAAAGATATAATACCTTGAGTAATGGAGTTAGTGACTCTTCAGGAAGTGAGGTGGCAGGCATCACCAGGGTGTTTGACAGTAGAGGGGAGGTGGTCAGAGTGATGCGGTTCCCTGCAGGAGGGCAGTATGCAGCAGCACTTCCTCATGGCTCCTTGGCATCCACAGGCCACAGGGGTACAACACTTGGTACTAACATGTATGTTCTCTCTTTATATATGCATTTAAACATGCTTCTTCCAATTCATCAGTTATCATTAATATTACAAAGTTGGGTATGAAACTTTTAAATAAGTTTTGATGGATGATGATTACTAGTCTATAATTCTATAATACCGTTCTGTGAAGGTTATACATACATTAGCTTCAACATTTCAGTATGCAACTCATATGGGTGATGAACGGGCACTCTTAATAGACCACAGTGCTGGTGCCCTCAGCAACACCAACCACCAGCCCACTCCAGCCTCCAGGTACTGTTCACATTCACAAGCTTTCACTAATGACTGAACACTTTATCCGTGGCGCAGTGCTAAAACACTCACCCAGTGCTTCGCCAGCGCTTGGCCTGGGTTTGTATCCTGGCCGGGGAGGATTGACTGGGCACCAATCCTTAACTGTAGCCTCTGTGCACTCGGCAGTGAATGGGTACCTGGTTGTTAAATGATTTGGCGGGTCGTATTCGGGTAAAAATTAGGATTAAGGATCTGCCTGAAATGCTATACATGCTAGTGGCTTCACAAGATTGTATGAACTTTGTATATATATATAAATATACTTCTTAACTCAATTACAGTTACATCTACATTAATGTACAGTACAAGAAGGAACCTGGAACAAATAATCATGTATAAAATACTGTATATTTATACAATAGTGAATTTACAGTCACAAGATCTAGGATTGTTTAGTAAGAAGGCATCTCTATGTGAAGTTACTATCTATTATTTTCTAATTATCTAATTTTCAATATCTAATTTTCTGATTCTGTATCCTTTTCAAATCTACAGGATTTTTAAAAACATCAAGTTAGTAAGTTATTATCAAAAGAAAGTGCTTAGCCTGGAAAGGTATAGTGTATAGCAATGTATGTGTATTCATTACAGCATATTCAAGAACTCCTAGATATCATTAATTCAGAATACCAACACAGGAACAGAAACACAAAAATGTTAAAGGAATCACCAAGGACTACATCTAGGCACACATCACCCAAAAACCACCTCAAAATATCAACATTTAAGAGTAATCTGGAAAAAATACTGGGGGTTCATGATTTCTGTGGCCCATGTGCTTTCACCCTCAGATTCTGTATGAATAGTCTCGGAATTGGCCAGTTCTGCTTGAATTTGAAAAAGAATGAACCGTCTCCACAATTTCTTGTTTATTTTTTGTAATGGAAAGCTCCAGTCTGAGCCCCACATTTCCCCAGGAGTCACAAACGGCATAATCCACTCCTCATGTTGGTACTGTTTAGTAAATCAATGAACAACAAGATGTGTTATTCTCTATTATATGAACACACACACTATTAAATACAGTAACTACTTCAGATAAAGTGGCAAATTCAACCATATTTACTCAACACTACCCTTAATTTTCAAGTCTGTTGTAGTGCCAGGAAAGTTTAATGTACATAGAAATTAACCAACAATTAATTGAGACCAATTTAAAATTACATACAGTATTGCATAAAATGTCCTTGATAATTAATGGGTCATACTGGATCTACAAACTGTCCATTAATCTTTCCTGGTAGTTATGCTTGTTAAAGGCAAAGACAGGTTTATGGATTTCCGTATTTAAGGTTAGAAAAAATACAATTTAAATGCATGTAGCTGTCCATTAAGTTATACCTCACTGATGTGCTAATTGTCATTACTGTACTTAGTGATGATGGCATCATTAGCAGCAGTTTAGCTAGTGGAAGAGCACAAGATGAATAAACCTCCTAGCTCAGCTGATTGGCTCAGTGCCCTCCAACAAAAAGGAGTTCCGACTAAACCTATTCTTCTTGATGATAAACAAACAGGTGAGTGAAATCAGATTCATAAGTACTTTGAAGATAGTAAAATATAAGCTATTAAATATTTTGTGTAAAGTAATTTTGTCAACAGGTCCCACTTACACACACACTTATGGCTCTGAAATAAGTATGGCTTTTGAGTAGATATTAAGTAATTTCTAATCAAAGTACTGTAATTGTTACATTAGCACTGCAATAATTTCAAATTTATTTTACAAATTAAAGAAAAATTCAATATTTCTACTATAGTGTACTGTAGAAAATTACCTTTTCTTGACACTATTTCAAGAAATTTAAATTATATAAGGATCCACTTAGCCATATCATCATAATGCTTATTTGTATATTGCATAAATTTTAACTGATAATTCTTCATTCATTGCTATTACCCCACGTCCCACTTACACTGGGTACAGAAATCAGCTTGGATAAAAATATGAAGAACAATGTAACTTAATAGATATTACAAAATAAAAATGTAACCAATTTAGTTTATCATTCACGCCAGTGTAATTTCTGATGGAATACACAATGGGCTGTTCTTAGGTCCTCGTACAGTGTATTGGGAAAACTTGAACAAATTTAATATTAGAAAGTCTAAGATAAATATGATAGTTTACAGAAAGACTAAATTAGAAACCTATTGATCACATTTGCTGCAGCCATGAGGAACGCCATAAGAAAAAATTTCAAACATATTTTAACATACAGGCTATACTCAAAAGGCAAGAATAGACCTCGAAGTACAATGGCAATGAATAGAATTTTTAGAAGGAGAGACAATGACAATGAAGGGATAAATGGAAAACAGTAGCACAATTCCCAGCAGACTCTCTGCCTTGCTCTCCTTGCAAGCTTTACTCTTGATTAAGACCACAAAGCAAGCAATGTATCCGTGTCATTTGTATGAGCAGTGAATTAGGTACAGTACCTGTACTGTCACGTTAGTGACATAAGTACACATTTTGCAAGGAGCATGTTAAAAATAGTAACAGACATTGTGTGATTGAGCTAAGTGGACACTAGCACAAAAGGAAAATGGTGAACTGTACTGAAAAATAATTACCGAAGACAAATATAGGGATTTTTTTTTTAATTTTTTCTTAAGGACAGGCATAATTGAAGTATTTTTCTTTTTTTTGTGAAGCTGTGATGACGACATTGTCCTGGCTAGTGATGTTATCACAATAGAAGGCAGGAACAGAAATGGACGTCCAGAGCTGGGCCAGATCCTGGGAGAGATGACTCTCCAAGATGATGCCCCATATGATGAGGATCAAGACCTCTTGGACTTGATGGATAGTGTAAAATCTTAGCAAGTAATAGCCAATATGAAGTATTTCTTTATTAATTAATGAAGAAATACTGACTTTTTATTTTATGGGCTGAATGGTGTGATAAAAGTGACTTCAGGAATTATCAGCTATACACAAGATAGCACTGAAAGTATGAGAATTAGCAATCATTTGTTTACATTATATGTATCATAGTATATGTCCTGTATGAGAATCACATAGTATAAAATGTTTGTGTGCATGAATGTATATATATATATATATATATATATATATACACACACATACACCTCGCAATATTGTTTTAATTATTTATGAGCATATATTATAAGCATCTATTACTATAGTAAATATTATAATTCTTGCAAGTCAGATAGACACCAGATGGCACCACAGCATTTTGGTTTTAAATTTACTGTAATTAAATAAAGGTTTTAAACCTTTATTTTAATTACAGTATATTATGTAAATATTAGTTGGAAAATGCACGTTTATATACTACAAGTCAATTTGTGCTGCTATATCACACGATCATCCTCCTTATCAAGTCTTCAACTTTCATGTGATATATACTCAGTATTTGTAATTTTAAAATGGGCTTGCATTAAAGTCTGCTGAAGAAAATGCATCTGAAACAGATAGCTGGCTTGTAACATAGAAGCAGAGATTTTTTACGAGAACGCCGACTTGGTTTACTGAACAAAATTTTTAGAAAGCATTTAGGTAGTATGGCTAAGCAGAATAAACAAATTGGTCCAGATTGGAATATTATTTCTTTATCAATAAATGAATTGCAAAATATTTTCTTTCCTGTACAGTCCTGTAAAGATTGAAATGTAGTCAAGATGAATTTATGAAACAAAGTACAGTAGTATAAAAATGTTTACCGAATCTAACTAATCTTACTGATTTGAGAGTTTAGCACATGATACAAGGTGGATATGAAGGACTTAATATTTAAATAAAGTTATTTTAATTTTCTGGTTGTGTGTATGTACAGCACTTGCTAATATATAAATTTGCTAACCGTGTGTTCCTGTCTACCTGTAAAGAAATTTGCTGCCCATCTACCAGTATGTAAATTTAAAAACTGGGAAAATTATCCTTTCTTATAAAACATAATTGTAACTTGCACCTTTCAAGCTTATTTCATTGCTTATGGGCAAAAATGTATTATTTTAGAAGCTATCAAAATATAGCATGAACCTTATTAAAAATGTATAGTGCTGTATACACACACACACACACAGTATATAGATAAGAAAAGCCAAAATAAGAAAAAAGTACAGGATAATGGTTAAGCAGACGAACAATGGGTGAAAATAGGTTTATTGTGTCCGTATACTGCTGGGACAGAGCTATACAAAAAGTGTGTCAAAACCATTCACTTGTACCCACAATAACAGGACTCTAGGACAAATTGAGGTTAGGCACTTTGTCAAGTCTTGGCTATAATCCGACACGTCAGAACTAATCACGTAATAAGACACAGCCACTTTATTTTCACATATCATCAGACATAATACTGATACAGTGTACACACAATGAACACACAAATAATAGAATTCCAAGAGAACCTGGCTGTTATTAAGTACGTACACTAAAAGACTAGAATTAAAAAATCCATACAGCTTATTCAACATTTAAAACTTTCGACCATACAGCTAATCAACTTAAACAACTGAACTTGTATACCCTACACAAGGAAAAACTGACATAAGAAATAAAATACATAATATAAACTTATTTATTAGGTGTTGTAATGCTTAATTGATATTTCTCTTAACTAATAAAATGTGCAACAAGACAACCTGAAAAAGTTATGAACCGAGTATTACTATTTGTTATGCTTGGAGCACATAGGCATCCTTCAACCACAGCCTGCTTATTTCAACACATTTTCTTGTTCCACAATTAAAAGGGTTTGTACTTTAAGGAAAACTAGACAGTTTACTTATCCTCATGAACCCGTTCTTCAATTATACAATACAGGGAGTCCCCAACTTATAAATGGCCTTCCAAATCCCTCCCCCCTCCCCCATTTTTGTTTTTTGCACTTTGTTCCAATACACGAACCAAATCCTTGAGTTATGTAGTGTTACTTTTATGCACCTGTGTAGACATTATTGCCATGAGGGGCAACCCAGACTGCTCAATCAGCAGTTACCCTCGTGCTGAGAGCACGAGGGTAACCTTTCCATGATAAAGAGCACACCTAGCTCTTTATCATGGAAAGTCCCTTAACACTTTCGCGCTTTCGGCGAAGCGTAAAAAACGTAAGCTAACCTGTGCTTTGGGCGTCTCGCGCGCTTAAGCGGTAGGAGCGAAAAGTGTATACTCTTTTTACTGTCCTGACACTAATTGTAGACCTACGTATTTAAATTTGGTATCACTGTGTTCGCAATAGAATTCTCTATAAGAACATACATATAAAATACTGCCAAAGCACAAGGAATATCAACACCAAATAAAAATCTATTGCGATCACTTGGCGAGAGCGCCAAACAGCAACAAATGTTTCCACTCTCTTAATGATTGCAATGACCACATTTATCCTACATCATTGATTATGGTATCATTGGAACCGCAATAAAATTCTCTATACGGACATATGCATATAAATATAGAATCAATGTCGCAACCAACCCACAAGACGGTTGGAAGTGGCTGAAGTGTTACCTGCGGCGGCATACAATTGTTATACCAAGATGAATCACTGCCATGCCGTTTTCTTTAATAAGCTCTTCGGTTATTAGAAAAAACGTAAATTTCATGGTGAACATTTCTAAACTATCCCCAACAAAATCGGATAGAAAATGGAATTTATACAAATATTTTATCGTTGGACTAGCGGGTGCGTCGGCAAAGTATCCAGTGACTTAAAAGATTGGACGCTAACGCTCGTCCGCTTAGCGCGAAAGTGTTAATATTAAGCTGATATTTTCAATATGAATGAAAAGTTTGTTAAAATCAAATATTAACTCGTATCTCCTTAAATACAACTTTGTATTTAAGGTGTCGGTGAAGGTGTCACTAACTCTGAATTGAAGTTGGTAGTGCTGCCAGTTAGGGACGGAGTAGCTGGCACAATAAAAGCTTTGGTAAGGAAAACTACATACATGCAGTCAGAGGTTTAAAATAAATGGGGGGGGGCACCAATTCTTATGTATTGTTGAGATGATGGTGTGGAATTAAAAGTAGAATGCAAAATTCAGTAAAATGATTGAGGATAGCATGCCAAGATAGTTTGGGCATGTTGAACACATGGATGATGGTAGACTGGCAGAGATAGTATTCAAGTTAATTTGAGGGTAGGAGGCCAGTAAGCTAAAGACCAAGAAGAAGGTGCGTGGTCAAAGTAAGATTGAGAAGAGAAGTTGGGAGACAGTATGAACTACTCACAGGACATAGTAGGGGAAAAAGGCTGTGTGAAATGGGTTAACAAGAAAGGAGTGAATGTATGTGTAAACAATAGGACAATTCAAGAGGAGCTCTGTATAACTGGTCATAAGAAATGGTGGGCTGCTGGGGATTACTGCTCAAGGATGTGTTTGTTTAGCCTTGAAGCTATATGTTGTATTTGTGAATGATATAGTAAAAGAATGAGTGATATTTTTATTGTTTTCATTATTTAAGAGCTGTAATCTTTTACTATATTACTCCCTATTTTCCTCTGGGCAGATGCCTCAACATTTTATGAAAGTAGGAAATGGCATAATGACAATACTGCATATGAACACACACTTCAAAACGTTTATCACATAAAGGTGTGGTATAACACACAAAAGGTTGGGAAACACATTTTCAGACACACAGCATGCATAAAGGTTAAATATGAATCTACAATACATTGAACAGAAACTTAAAATTAAGTATCTTGTGCAATGNAAGTAGGGAGGATCCACAAACGAGATTAACGTGGTTGTAGGTATAGGTCCACAGGCATGGGCCACAGGTGACCAGACCACACACTAGAAGGTGAAGGGACGACATCGTTGTTTCGGTCCGTCCTGGACCATTCTCAAGTCGTCAGCGACTGTCGACTTGAGAATAGACCAGGACGGACCGAAACGTCGTCGTCCCTTCACCTTCTAGTGTTGGTCTGGTCACATACTTCACTTCAGCCACGTTATTGTGACTCCTCGTCTGCATATGGGCACCAGTGCCCATCATCTAGGGTGTTGGAGGGCAACAGTGCATTGCTTTGCTCATTTGCTCAGAGAGTATAATGCTGCTAACACACCTGCCCTGCCGTCAATAAGCAAACTTTTCAGGATTATTTAATTAGCTAAGACTTACCTGAATTTACCAGAGGGTCACTATCTCTCAGTGAGGATAGGAAGCCGGCGGCTTTTCAAATGTCCCCATATATGCCCTGATGATTTTATCGAGCAATGTTTTATCATTCACGGCTTCGTCGGGAAGGTGGTTCCATGGTTTCCCTGAATTTACTCGAGGGTGGCCCTCGGGCAAATTCAGGTATGTCTAGTGGTCTCGACGAGGACAGGAAGATTGTCTGGACTGTCGAAGGCTCCCTCCCATTTGTTTTGGGGATTTTATCGAGCAATGTTTTGGCATTTACGACTTCGGCAGGTATATGCGTTTCCACAAATTTATAATCTATGGGTGAAAACAAATATATTCCATCCTTCAGTGTGGCTTAATGAGCTCGAAACCGTTGCTCCTTGTTCGTCTTACATCTAGGCTTTTGAAGACGTGTTCTGGTAAATGTTCAGTAATTTAAAAGTGTTGCTGAGAGCAGCCCTGTCATGTCTGGTCCTTGCATGTGGCCCTCAACCGTTCCTGGTATGAAAGTTGACTTAGTTCGGAAAAGATTTTAGTCGCCCGGTGTTAAACTTTCTCCACAACAGATGTCTTTCTGAAGATGAGGTCTCAATGCGTGATATAACCATCTTGCTTTTAAGTTAGCCCAAAAGTAGCAAGTAACGAAATTAAAAATTTGGGAGCGCGGGGCTCTCAAAAGTAGCCCAATTCGCTACTTGTAGCCCAATCTGGCACCCCTGCGGACACAACCGTTTGACAATATTGTGCTTTTACCTTTATTTATTTCGCGTAATTAATCATTATATGTGGTATAATTAGAAGTACAATAATATAACAGATAATTAATTATGTATAAAATAATTCCTTACTCTGTATTAAAGATAAAGCATATAGGTTTATAATTTTAAGTCTGCTTAATTCCTAAAAGTTGCCTCGGTAATCCCGTGGGCCTGGCTAGCCTAGAGTATATAGTACTAGGGCAAAACACCGAAGTGCATTGTTAATAACTTTCTGAGAGAAAATTGATTCATTGAAATATACATATGTATGTATGTTGCATTGTGTACTTCATAGCATATGTATTCTCAGAAGACTATTAATTGCTTACAGCATTTTCGAGCAGTTAACAGTGGTGACATATTACATACATCCATGCCTTTCCGGCTGGTGGTGCGGCTTTTTAGCTACATTCAACAAAATACATAATAGTCACGATTCGGGCCCTTAAATGATTGCTCTCAGTATAAAAAGACAGACTTGGTAGCACTGTGTAACTCACTGATCTGTCCGTATTTCACACTGTGGTATTTGTGCCCAAAATTACCTACGACAAATTATAAAGCATAAACAGTCATTAAGACAGAACTGTATAGTGAGGTTGTCTAGACTTTTGTAACACTGACAGGAAGGACAGTGAACAGAGACAATATTGTCAACAGTATATATATATGGTTTGATTAGAGTGGTTGATGTCTGGCGGGGCGGCGTGGTGACGCCATGCTGGCGGTCATGTCGGGTCAAGGTGCCACACTGGCCGCAGCAAGCACCAAATTGGGCCCTTTTGAAAGTCTTGAGCCTCTCATATAACTCTTCAGTGCTTTAAATATACTTGGGGAGAGAATGGCGTTGAGGGACTATAGTGTGTGTTTGAAGATGATATACACCGAAATTAATAGCAGTTCCCGTGGCGCAGTGGGAAAGCACTTAATTGCCCGGCATTTCGCGAGTGATTTGACCTGGGTTCGTATCCTGTCAGGGGAGGATTGACTGGGCACCAATCCTTAACTGTAGCCTCTGTTCACCCACCCGAGAATGGGTACCTGGTTGTTAAACGATTTAGTGAATCGTATTCCAGAGAAAATTAGCTTAAAGACACTGAAACGCTATGCGTGCTAGTGGCTTTACAAGCATGTAAGAACTCTTGTATATATATAAATAAATGTGTACCCACATTTATCTTTGTATATATGCTGAAAGTTTACTTTAATCCTTAGAGTATGTTCAGGAATAAAGTATACTGACTAGTTGGTCAGTAAGCCAATGCCGCGGCCTTAATACCCAACGTGCGGGGATGGGTATTAAGATCAATCCCAAACAAATCCAGATTAAGTATTGGTGAAGTAATAAAATATTTATTACTTTACCAACACATGTATAGGAGGGGTCCCTGGGGCAAGCAGAAGTATATGAGAGGTCCCTGGGGCAGCAGACGACGGCCAGCTGACAGATGTCAACACCTGATAACACTCACCACACATGAAGCTCAGCTTAAACAGCTGCAGTGTTTAAGTGGGAGAGAAGACCTTCAAGCAGGCTGCATGTGTTGTGATCATTCTAATATATGCCACAAGAACGCACAAGACACGTGTAAACACTTGTGTTGCATGAAACAGCATGAGTCGCCGGGCCAGACCACGTCAGCTGCAGATCATCACACCAGAGGAAGAACTGGAAAATCTCAGAAATGAAGTAAGATGATTTATACCTGAATGTCCTTAGTTTAATTCATTTATTATGCACCCCAAACCCATCTTGTGGGCGGTAGTGGAAAGGGTTACAGAGATCACACTGATCTCGTAACATTCTCACAAAACGTTGATGGCTGTGTGAGAATGTACCCATTTATCACGAAAATCTTCACTGACACAACTGATTGTATCCTGTACTATACAATTTATTTTACCGTTATATGCCCGTTTGCCCGAAACGCTGTGTGTATTAGTGGCTTCAGGTATTGTATGTACAGTACTAACTCTATCTATAAATCCAACATTATGTTTGTAACTCATCTTCTATGTATTGGTATGTACTTTTACCTGAATAAACATTTTGATTTTTTTAATATAAATTGATTTACAATTTATTTGGCCTTTGAAAAGCCGCCGGCTTCCTGTTCTCGCCTAGGCCACTAGTATGTTGATGGCCATCGGATAAATTCAGGTAAATTTATTTACAGTATTGAAATTGTGGTGCTATTTTATACACTACAGTACTAGGAATTGGATTACAATGGACTTGGATAGATACATGGATACAATACAATTGGAATTGGATGAATCCCAGTGATGGCTGGCAATTTTATGTGATTTTCCATTTTTTGTGTAGACTGTGACAACCTTATTTGGTGTCCTGGGACACATGGCTTATTAAAGCCACATTTCATAATTCCCTGTGTACAATAGAGATCACTGTGAACTAGAACTAAGTAAGAACACTCTTCAAATGTACCAGAATAATTAGTTTTATGGGAGCAATATTCTCGTATTTACAGATTACAGCCACACTCCAGATATATTTTGTATCTCTAAGTTTAAGTTTATAGAAATAAACCCCTGCATGATTTCAGATGCTATTAATTTTAAAAGCTCTTTTACCCAATATAATTGTCTTTAACTTGGCATATGAAGTATGAGTTCTGTATAAGATATGTCATGAAAACATTGGCATACTTCTTAGTACTGCCGTCCTCTGAAGAGAGCTTACTAATCCCCAATGAGATTGTTATATTTACCCCTACTTTAGTAAGAGCTGTAGCAACAAGCTTGTGCCCTTACACCAGGTGGTGTTATATTAGTACAGTATAGTAATTTATATTTTTACATGTAAACAGGTTGGTGTTTTACGTCGTGCTGTGGAGAGCAAGAGTGCAGCAGTTGGGATTCTTCGAGCAGAACTCCAGGAGTGCCAGAAAGAAAGGGATAAATTTCGAACATTAGCTGAACAAGGAACATTGCACCGGTCATTTTCTGCTTTGAAGGTGAAAATACAGATGATCAATACAATACTGTACTGTATTTGAAAAACAATATTGTGCATCTTTATCTTACTACCAAACTGCATTCCTACACCATTAGATTCTCATTTAACACTTTCGCGCGCGCGGCACTCAGGGAAAAAAAAAAACGATTGTGCGCGCGGCGTTCTGGGCGCTCAAGTGTAAAGACAAAAAAGTGTATAAACTTTTCACGCTCCTAACATCAATTCTCAAGCTACGTATTTCATTTTGGTATCAATGTGTTGGCAATAAAATTCTCTACAAGATCATATGCATAAAATGTCACCAAAGCATTTGCTATCCCACCACGAAATAAATAAACACGAAGATGACTCGCCGTGACACCCAAACAGGAAGTAAATGTTCATACTCTTTCGTTTGTTGCCAGCTCCACAGTGATCCTACAGCATTGATTTTGATATCACTGAACTCGCAATAAAATTCCCCACCCAGACATATGCCTATCAATGTATAATTATGATACGGGGTGACCCGCACGAGTGTGGGAAGTGGCCGAAGCGTTAGCCGTGATTTCAGCAGCGATGACACTGTTGTGATGCAGCGCTTTGAAAGTTTATACTTATTTCACTGTCCTGACATTATTTCTGGAGCTACGTATTTCATTTTTATAGCAATGTGTTCGCAATAGAAAGTTCTATAAGAACATGGGTAGAATTGGTCAACAGAGCGTCAAATAAATTTGCGGCAAATAAAATCTTACGCGTGTTTGTACCCGTGAACGTAAAAAGTTTTTACTTTGTTCATGTTTTTCAAGTTTATACTCGTTTCACACCGTTTTTTTTTTGTATAGTGTTCGGAATAAAATTCCCTACACAGACATATGCCTATCAAGTACAATTCTTGGGAATTCACAGCTGTAGAGACGGCCAAACACACACAACCGGAACCCGCTCTGGATACTCCAACTCACACCCGCAACACCCACAAAAAAAGTTTCTGGTGTTTCGTGTATACTTTAGTTTTCGTGCTACAGTTGTCATTTAGGTATCAAAATATTCCTAAGAAAATCGACTACAATACTACAACAACCTAGGACAATTATGTGTACTTACCAAAGGAAAGACGATTGTAGAAAAATAAGTTGAGCATTTTCTCTCCACTCCACCTCCTTCAGGTACCAATTCCTGAAGTTGCTCAACAGATGTTCGTAGGTGGAGTGAAGCTGGTGCGGGTGGTTACTTCTTGTCCACATAATACACCCTTTTCTTGTGATAACTGGTGTAACACGGTATGACACAAAGTGGAACATCGCATGTCTTGCATGCTATACCAGTTTCCTTCCTAATACCCGACTTTGAACACACTTGACACCTGCGACGTTCGGGAGTTTTACAAGTTCATGCTTCAATTTGTAGTTCAGGCGAGTCTCTGATAAAACAACACGTCCCTGTTGTCTCTGTGTTGGTTGTACACTACAGTCTGAATCGTCGCTCTCACCATTGTCTTCAAACAACAGTGTAGCAGATGAAATATCTTCATCAGATTCATGGTTGGCTTCAGCACGAGGTGTAGACGTGAAGAGAGGGCGCCTCACACCCGACGGGCCAGGTGTTGACGGGTTAGCAGCAGGATACACAGGACCAGTGTCATCATTTATGTCTGGAGCATGAACTAAATGAGGAGATGGTGTTGTTGTTGCAGGCCACTCTTCCTTGTCAAATTTCAATAAAGCCCAAATAGCAACCTCATGAAACTGGAGCAGAGTTAGTTTCTTTCGGTCATCTGTGTTGGCCTTGTACAATGCATAAGCGTTTTGCAAAGCCATTTGCAGGAAATAAAAGGTTATTTTCTTTGTCCACTTGTGACATTTCCTGGCGAAATGGTAATACTTTACCATTTGATCAAAGTGGTCAACACCCTTCATGAACTTATTGTAGTCAATAATTGCCTTTGGTTTGTTCACCACAACCTGCTGTAGTCCTGTTGTTCCATCTGGCCTACGAACTCGTTTGCGTTTTTGAACTCTATTTGTGTCTGCATTGTGGAGGTTGGTAATCATAGAGACAACTCGCTTGTCTTTCCACAGCAGAATGAAGGTGTTGTCCTTGCGGCGGTAGACTGTGGTATCCACATCAATCTTAGTCTTCGCTATATGTTGCAGGTCTTTTGGGGCGCCACATATCATCGATCATCGAACAATGGTGGAATATTGTCCTCAAGCCACACAACACTGGCCCCAGGCTGGCGAGTACGTACTGGACGTGTACGCTTGCGAGGAGGCTGGGGTGCCTCATCTACCTCACTCGGTTCATCCTCACCTGATAATTCATAGCTTGAATCACTCCCACTATCAACAAATGGGGTTATTTTCAAACCACGAGTAGGAGGTCGTTTCCTTAGCTGGATTTTAGGCATGCACGCACCACGTGTGCGCCTTGTGGTGAGAGGCGGCAGTGCTGGTGCCCCCTCCTCCTACTCCTCCTCTGTTAGGCCTTCAGAGTCCTCCTCCGTCGATTCAGCCCCATGGGCTCCAGGCCCCCCAAATTCACATTCTTCTTCTAAATCCTCACCTTCTGCCTCACTTCCATCCAAATCCACTTGATCAAAGGCATCCAAGAGATTGGGAATCTTGGTGGGAGTGAGCCTCAATCCAGAGAACCTCCTATAGATGTCGGTAATCTTGTCTTTTCCAGATGAATCAGAGGCTCCTGTAGCCGAAACACCACTTGGGCCTGGTGCTGGATCCATTATTGATGAATGTAGTTGGTTACAAACACACAGAAACGGGTAAAAATCCTTGAAACCATGCGAGTTTGGCGCGCAAGGGGAGAGAGATGCGATCGCTCCACGTGACAACAAAATGGGCCTGTCACGTGACCCAGTAGGCCGACGTGACATTCGGCCTACCCGAAAGAACGGGAATTTCATGGCGCACAGTTTGAAACAAACCCCAAGTAAATCGGATTTAAGCTGGATTTTTTACAATTATTTTAATACGGACCGTAAATGTACGACGCGACCGCACAACCGATAGAAATATAGCCGTCGTATATGTACGGGGTGGGCGCGCGAAAGTGTTAATTAAACTGAACTTATTTTATACAATGCTAGAGGGGCGGGTACCAGGTGTTGCTTGGGCGATGGAGGCCACATCTTCACCACACACTATCTTCCTCACTGTAGCCATCTTTACTACACAACCATCATTAATGAAACTATCTTCACTGCACACACCCTTCAACTATGTAACCTTCTACATTACATATGGTCATCCTCATCAGCGTAACCATCTTAGCCACATACTGTCTTCATCACTGTAAACTAATTAATTAATTGGTCAATGATGGGTGCCCTATCTACAACCATCTCCTTCACCAACTTCCTTACCATTTATTAACTTTCCTCTTATTCACCACCACCTATCTCCTTCACCACCTTACCCCCCTTTAACCACCTTCTGTACAGTTCATCACTTTCCTTACCCTTCACCATCTGCCCTATCCTTCACCACCTTCCCTCTCCTTCACCACTATCCATTTTCCTTCACCAACCCTTCCCTTTTCCTTTACCACTGTTCCTTTTCCTTCAGGGAAAATATTGCCTTGTAAAGAAAATATTTACCCAATTTTTTTTTTTTTTTTTTTTTTTTTTAAATTTCTATGACTGATTCTTTCATATATACTTTTTATGATGCATGTACATGAGCAGCCAGCATATTCTGACCCATGTCGATCAGCAATGCTGAGTGGATCGGATGGTACTCTTGCACAGCTGCTCTCACAGTCCAAGGAGGAAAATAAGATACTGCGACAAGATGCCACCGAACTGCGTTGTAAGCTGCATGATGCTCAAGCTGATATAAAGGTTAGGTGCTTGGCTTGATGTTTTTTCATTTAATTAATTTCCTCAACACAGTCATGTAAAAAGAGGCAGCATTCTGTATATGGGCACTACTGTACTTCATAATGCTTTGTTTCTTCTTTCTGCATTTTTCTACATGTCTGACCTCTTACAGCACAGTACCGGTATTAACATATGTTGCTATTATGAACCATAAGTTTAATGGGCACAAGTTATGCCTTGTCCTACTGTTATTACTTTGTCTAAATATTTCTTGACGTACTCATAAGGTCTTGCGTGAGGAGGTGCAACGGTCACGAGGTGACGAGGGTAGGAGGAAAAGCCATATTCACACCACTATGAGTCATCTGGCTCATCAGGAGCGAGAACAGTTCATATCACAGATGGAGGAGCTTAGTGTTAAAGTTAGTACTGTTGGGTAATTTATAAAACAATTAGAATCATGACTTTAGAGATCATTCTATCTTGATGAAACTAAGATCTGTGGTATTGATTCAGTTATGTTGTGTGGATAAATATGCTCCATAGTTATTTCTTGCCTTGCAGTCTTGAACTAGTATTTTCACCCAACAAAATTGTATGATTTGCTACAAAATGTTTAGTCTTGGGTGACATTCATACTTTAGTGCCAAGCTCTGGAGGGAGACGTGCGAGGCCTGGTGGAAGAACGAGAAGAGCTGGTGAGGGAGTTGGATGCCTCTTCACATAAACTCCATCGCCTCAACTACATTCTTAATACAGTTCTGTCCAGTATCTCAGCTGCTGCACCAATCCCTCCAAAACGTATCATAGATCTTGATGCCATCATAACAGAAAACAGGTTAGTTACCATTCACAAATGTGGCATGGATGGAATCCTTTCATAGATAAATCATAGTCACCATATATCTGAAGTTTTCATATTAAGTACTTATCTATACATATTTATGTATACCTGCACTTTTATGCAGAATTTCACATTTGTGCATGCATATAATACAGTACACATAGATGCTTAGCAGTTCATGAATGCAAACAAACTATGTAAGGGCATGTGCTTCATTCTACTCGTATAAGGGTATGAGTGTCTGCACCCATCCTTACTTCAGGTAAACAGAAATATAATCATTTTGAAAACTAGCAGGTCCTCCTTGGAGATACTGTGATAAACTACACCAAGTTACATGGCAAATATTCACCCAGAGGACATACCTGGACAGGAAACTGATCAGTCTCACTGTTAGGTTAGAACTTTACAATGGGTTTATTTTTATAACTTTAAAGGCAAAGTTTACAAAATATATATGTAATGTGTGTGTGTGTACATACATACCTATACATACATGTACACTAAAGAGAAAATCAATTTGGGGCATTGAAGTGACTTGAATAGGTGTTTTGGTGATTTCCAGACACCTGCCTTAACCCACTTGGCCACAATAGGACAACAGTCCCATCCTTACAAAATAGAAAAAATATATATGAAATACTACAAGAATTTGCCTTGCTATTGAGTTGGTTGGTCTGGCATTTCCACTGCCCACATATGGCTGTGTGTGTGTGTGTGTCACTGTAACACTAATTGTTACAGTAACTGTAATTACTATTTAAACATTATTACACAATAATTATTGTATGTTGTAAATTAAATAATGTACAGTTTATTCTCTATTATTAGAAATCACTGTTCTTGAATTAACATTTACAACAAAATAATAACAATGACAGACCCAATATAACAATTAATTACCTATTTAAACAGGAAATAAGGCTAATATATTATTAATTACTATCCCTCAGAGCTATATGTGACTACAGTCTGTATTCTCTAGTACAGTATGTTGCACTACAAAATATTATGTATTTTAGCCTCTACAATCCCATCCCCCAAACTTAACTTCAGCCAAGGAGATTATCCAGTACGTATTTGATGTTTTTGTTTCTTTATTCAGTAAAGTGTGATATGCAGTGACCCTCATTAAATTTGTGCATGTTGCCCGGGATGGTAAATATGATAAGTTTATGTGTGAAGTTAATGCTTTGTCTTCTTCTCTTCCAGATACATACAACAACGTCTGAAACAGGCGGAAGAAGAGAAAGCCTTAGCAAAGAGTAATGCGTCAAAATATAAGGTATGGTTATGGACAATTATTTATTATTAAATTATTTGTCTTTACTGAATCCTAATTATAAAATTTACCTTGTTCAACCCTTGTGTATATCATATTGTTCTGGCATTAGAATGATACCTGCTGAACATATGTCAATTTGAATGTTCATCATATTTAACACTTAAAGTATCAACAAACTAACAGCAGTGCCTGGAAACTTTAAACTATAATTGTAATATTGATTTTGGTTATGAGAGTAAGTGAAGCAAGGTACCCCATGCTTGAACTATCAAGTATTTCAAAAGAATGGTTTAAGACAAAGTAAGTGTGCTCATACATACAGTATATAAGAAAATTATAGTTAACACCATTACACAACATTCTCTTATCTTTAACAGTTAAGAGTAAAAATTAAATACTCCAGAAGAAAGTGAAATATAGTTTGCAATACAGAATATATACACTAAAAATGTATAGTGAAAAAGTGAAAAACTATAGTGAAAAAGTAAAAACTATAGTGAAAAAGAATAAAAGACAAATTTGTTAAGCTCAGAACAGTAAATCAGTTTATTGCAGCTGCCCAGTGCTTTAGTACCTTCGAGGAAGTGAAAGAGTAACCACTGTTATCTATTGATGGTTCCTTCCCTACTTTTACAAAGTACTGCCACTTCAACTAGGTTGCATCAACTGTGGAGTTCTTAAGCCTACTGGGGATCAGAGCCAGAACCTGGCTCCCTCAAAGAGGCACAGGGAAAGATCACAGTCCAGCGCCTCACTGGAGAAGGCATCCAGAAAAGTCAGTGACCAAAACACACAACTCCTGGGTTCAAGAGAGACCGAAACCTTGCAACTTGCCTAATGAACTTCCCCAACTAAAGTAAAGAAACTCAAATCTCTTGAAACTACATGTGATCGTTCACCCATATCCCCCACTCAATGAGGGGCAAGGGGGAGGGGCTTGAACTATCAGATGTGGTCACAACCACATGAATGCTGTAGGGTTCCCAGGTTGCCTCTCTGCTGTGCAGGCTCCACCTTTTTAGCTAAGTGCTTTTGGGTCTTTGCCCTTTGCAGCATTTCTGTGTACACAGTTGTGCAGCATAAGCCTTGCATTTAGTGTGGGTGGAGCTGCATGTTCTCCAACCACACTGGGCTGCCTTCCCTGGGTGCTCCCTAGCTTTGCACTTAGACTGACAGTTATCTTCTCTAGTGTATTTTGGGGTTGTTTCTTTAGAGGGTCCTCCTTGCTTGAGGTGGCGCTTGCCAAGGGTGAGTCAGGGGTTTTGTGGGCCCCTCTGTCTTGATCTGGGTCGGGAACAATATTGGTGGAGGATCTTCATACCTGCTCATGCTTGGCTTCTGTTGTGCAGTTCTGATCTTATTCTGATTGGCTCTACAAGGATGTTGAGGTGCTCAACTCAGGGCTTAGTGAGGAAGTTTTAGTGTCTGCTCTGGCTTTATCAGTAGCTTTTGCCATGCTGTACGTGCCCATTCTCTGCGAGGCAGTGATTGCTTTCTATGCCACCCACTTTGTATGTCAACAGACTGTGGTGGCCCAGTCGTTGAATTCGGCATGAGCCCCCTGGCCATCTTGTCCACCTCCTCATTTTTACCTCTTCTCTTTCTGGAGAAGATGGTTGCTCTGTTCTTGTCCTGTGGCTGCTTCCTGTTGGCCCTTATGTGGTTCACCCCTTTGAAGGGGCTATTCGCATCTCACGTGACCTCCAGTTGAATTGATCAGTTCTGTTCCCAAGCAGAGGTCGGGATTTTCTGTGCAGGCTACTTCTCTTGTTTTGGTCGGGTCATTTCTGAGTGGGTTGCTTCTGTAGTGGTCAAGACGACGTCATCGCTTCAGTGAGTGTCCTGTTTCTTCCCAGTCTTGAAATGGGACTCTGCAGTCTCATTTCAAACTTGGTGTTTTGGGGCTGAACTGGTACATCCTTGCCCCATTTTTCAAATGACCAATTATATCCCAAGTTCACCAGGTCTTTGACTATTTTATTTATCACTGTCAATGTCACAGAACAAGAGAGCAAAAAAGGCACAAGAGAAGCAGTGTCAAAGGTATCCGATTTACCAAGAATTTTATCAAGGGACTTGATACATTGAACATTGGAAAAGCAATGTTTCCAATCATTGGGACATGCTATTATACGGTACCTATAAATGACATTTCATGAGCACTGTACACCTAGTCTTGAAGCAGTGGATGACTGCTCGAGTGTAGTAGTTCTTAGAGTGACATTTGTACAGTATTTTTGTTTTGTTTCTTGCTCTGTAACCTTGCTTTTCACAGTTATTCATCTTTTTTCTCTGGGCCCATGTCTCCTTCAGCATGTGAAAGTGGGGAATGAGGTAATGTTGTATACATGCCAATGAGCATTTTTTTAGCCTTGTTTATTCCTATCCTTAGACAATTTAACATTATTAACACATTAATTCTTTTATGAGTTTTAACTTGGTAATCTTAATTTACTAATTGCATGACATAACATTCAACTGTGTTGAAGGTATACACTTTTAGTTCATACCTACAACAGTGATACACTCAAGAAGGAAGACCATCAGTTAATTGTTAAAACTTCGAGTGGAAATGCTCGTACACTTTCATGTGTGTGCTAATTCATAGATGTAATTTATTGTTTTGTGAAATGGCTTGTGTATTACATTTGTAAATAGTCAGAAACTGATATTTCAGTCAGATGGGGGTGATGTAATTAAAATAATAATAGTCATTTTGTCACCCAAGATGAGCTCTATGTAACCTTTTCTTTCAACTCATTAAAAGTGACTCCTTATATGGAATGTTATTACTGTACTTAAAACCAGCTAATTTAGCTTGCAATATTAAGTTAAGTGTATTTTTTATTAAGAATTCTTAAGTGAGCTTTATGAGTGTATCAGTTGGTAGATAATCCAAAGGTTTCTGACATCTCTGACATTTGATCATTTGTCTTGTCTTGTGTTCCCGTAAGGCTGCACTGGAGAAGTGTCGCTCACAGGGGTCACTCAAACTTGGCACCTCACACAGCCTCATAGTCACACCACAACAAGGTATTAAGACTTTTATCTTATTTTGTACTTGTGCAAGGAAATTGGATTGGCAGTTGTTTTGGATTTACTTGCTTCTCAAGTAAAATGTGTTCTAATTAAAGAGGTAAATTTGGCCTGAAGATGTTAGCAATCATTTCGACTTGTATATTTAATATGAATATATTGCTTGCATCTGTGATTGACAGTATGACTTCATACTTACACAGTACTGTACTTTCATTTTGATCAGTTTTTAAGAGAATTGAGACTCCTTATTCCATGACATTATAAATAAATTGAAAAATAAAATATTTTAACATTGTATTAGTGGATTCTAGAAAGTTAGATGTTTAATCTCATTAGTCATTACTTGTTATAAACAAAAATAAGTTCATTAGTAACCATAATGACTGTACAGTACCTTCATTTGTGTATTTTAGCATAGTGAAACCTTGCTTGAATGAACTGTAGTGGCCGGAAACAATAGACCAGTGGACAAACTCTAGTGATGTGAAGTGTGGTGACAGTTGCACCAAGCTGTCTTGGTTAACTGGGCCACAAACACATTCATACTGTATATTTTGTTTTGAAAGTGTTTACTTTAGCATTTACCAAAGACAGGAAAATAAATATTTGTATAAAATAATCTAATAAAAAAAAGTGAGGAAGAGTGTACAGTAGGAAGTGAGAGAACTAGTAAGGAAGTAATCCAAGCATAAGGAGTTAAGTGAGGCTGCTTATACATGGTTTATACAGCAAGTGTGGCAGTTTTGTAACATGTTTTGTGTTGAATACTTTGTAAAAGTGTGTTCTGTATATCTACATTCCTGCTAAACAGTAACAAGGATTAATACTCTTCAAATTTTAAGTAGAATTTGATGTCTATTTTTTCCCTAACTTTTATATTTTCCCCTACATTTTACCTTTATGTACATTTAAAATACTTTACATAGTTTGTTTATATATATATATATATCTTTGTATATATATATTCACAAAAGAAATTTGTTCTGTTATACAAGGACAACTTATTTTTGCAATAAATAGCAAAACTTTTGGTGGACCAAAATCCTTGGGTAAAATGGAACAGATCAGGTTCCATTTAGGTGAGGTACCACTGTACACTATAAAACACCTGACATTAGTCATCCTTGTGTGTGCATATAGCATGTGGAAAATGTTCTCTACTAATATATTAAATTGCACAGCTAACTAATTTTCAGTAATCATGCTAGTTTTTTCATAACACTTGTATTAATACCGTAGGTATGATTATATTCACTTCCACTTCATTATCTTGTAGTGTAAACATTCTATGGAAATACAACTTTAGTCAGACTAACATTTTATGTATATGCAACAGTATAACAACTAAGGAAGTCATTGTATTCCCTTTTAATGTAGTAGAACCAAATCTTTGTACTGAAGAGTGAGATTATCATATTTCCATTGTTCAAGATTTTTTTCCAAGTGACCCACAAATTTTACAATCAGTGGGCGAGTTGCTTCATGACTACCGTGGGGAAGTGGGAGGTGCAGCAGAGAGTGATCTGAGGTCTCTGTGTGTAGCACTTGTTGATGCTCTTAACCAGCGATCTCGAGCATTACGAACCCAACGCTCAGCCAATAAGTAAGTTACTATAATGATGAATTCATATGATCAGTGCCCATTATTCTACATGTAAAGTAATTTTCCTTTATGCTGAGTATTTGAACATTGTGACAGAAATTGTTCTAGCTCTCCTAGGTCCATAACTACATTTCTTCATCAGCCAACAACATTGATCATCATACCCAGCAACATACTGTACTATAAAATCCTAAACAAATTTACAGATTTGAAGCCTAATTATTGTGAGGTAGGTGTCCTAGTAGTGAACATTTGAAACTGTGTTGTTATTGGGCTGCAAACATTTAAAACTCCTGCCAGCTCTGGTCATGCACAGTACTGCATTCACCATGGAAGAGCTGTTTTCTCAAAAAAATAAAAATAAAAAATAAAAAAGTACTTTCTATGATTGGAAAACATGAGAAAAACATAAGTGTTAAATGTGGAAAGCCAGTTTAAAGAAAAATAAGATGTGCAATCAGAAAAAACATTTGGAATGCTTAACGGATGAAAGTAAACAAGAGCACACACTCGTAACTTGGGCGAGAGCAAAGGCTAATAATGGTCGTATCGGCAATAATGGCTCATGTTAGTATGGTTGTCCACGTGTAGCTAAGTGCAGAGCTTATACATTATATTTGTGGTGCTATATTGTATCTTAGAACAGGAGTAGGGTTGTTAGAAGCTTGCCATTGTGAACTATCATTGCTGCTACGACCGTAGTTATTCTTTACTCTCACCCAAGTTACAATTGGGGGCACATGTTTACTTTCATCCATTAAAAGATTCCAATTTTTTTTTTTCTGATTCCACATCTTAAAAAACATCTCATTTTTCTTTAACTGGCTTTCCACATTTAACACTTATATTTGTTTAGAGTCACCTCATTGCACCTAATGTTTTCCAATCGTAGAATGTACTTGGAATTTTTCTTTTAGATATAACATATTTTACTTTATTGGGAAAACAGCTCTTCCATTGTGAATGCAGTACTGTGCATAACCAGAACTAGGTTCTCAGATGGCAGGAGTTTTAAATGTTTTCTGCCCAATAACAGCATAGTTTCAAATGTTCACTACAAGGACCCACCTACCTTACATTATTTTATTTATTTATCCAGCCTCACCTTATTTCACCATATTGGTGCATGAAAGACTATACTATAGAATTGTAATTATATACTGTACTTAGTCTTGCGATGATTCTGAGGATCAACGTTCCTGTGGCCCGGCCTCCTAATTGGTAGTCTGGTCAACCAGGCTGTTGGACATGGCTGCTTGCAGTCTCACATGTGAATTACAGCCTGGTTGATAAAGTATCATTTGGAGATGTATATCAAGTTCTCTTTTGAATACCGTGAGAGCCCAGCCAGATATGCCCCTTATGTGTAGTGGGAGCGTGTTGAACAGTCTTGGGCCTTCAATGCTTCATCGGCCTACTGTATGATTTAGATTTGCCTAATGATTCTCAGTTGGTAAGTACAGTACACTAAATACCAGGCAAAAGGGAAACCTTAAAAGCTATTAAGAAACATTTTCTAATTACTAGCATTCTTTGTTCAGCAGTAATTAATACATATACAGTAATATGTAGAAGATTTAGTGAGAAAATCAATTGGAGCAATGTGGTGACTCAAACTACCAATCAGGGAACTCCCAATCACACACACCTTACATTTGTACTGTGACTTGGTACACATTTTAGAATCTGGGATTCCACAGGAAGTCTGGAGACTTCTATTGAAACCAGTCGAAGTTTTACATACAACCCCAAGCACTGTGGTGAAGGTAAATTACTTTTTCAACCGTACAATCCAGAGTTGGTTTGAGTCATCTTATTGCACCAATTGTTTTTCTCATTGATATACATGTTAGTGTGATTTCTTTATATAAAGAAAATTTAGTATTACTAATCTTAGAAATATTGAATTGCAAAGACACACAATTCTGTGCCAACAAGCTACTACAGTAATAATAAATTCATCTTCAGGTGGGGACAATATTTACAGGGAAACTGGCTTTGTTTCACTAGTAAAAAGAATCATAACATTTAATATGGTATAGTTTGCTAAATTGTCTTATTTATTTTTTATCTAAAAAATAATTTTAAAATGTAAATAAGGCTTTGCAGATATAAATATTGATGTAGAACTTTTTTAACAGAGTTTTGGTGGGAAGAATATCAGAGCTGGAAAGAAGATTGTCCACAATTGTAAGCCTTGAAGAGATGAAAATGGATGAACAAGGTGTAAGTACAGTTACTGTAGCAGCAGAACTAAAGCTAGCCTCGCTGGGCCTCATGGATGGTTACACTCCACCAGCAGGACCAATAACAAGGTATAATGAAGAGAAGGTCATTCACGATCCTCGGGTTGCAAAATTTGTTTGTGTAACAAGTTTAGGACAGGATCCAAGAGAAAGAAAGTGTAATGAAGACTTAAATATTAAGAATTTAAGTGGTAAATGTGATGACAGTTTACAAGATAACAGTATTGCAAATGGAGAAAGTTTAGGCAGAAACTGTGAAAATATCTTAGATGTTCCAAATACTAAAGTAAAATTAGATGCTGCAAGTAGTTGCTTAAATGATGTTTCAATAGTACCTAACGATAACACAGCAGCAGGGGTCGAACACAATGGTGAATATGAAACAGCAGCCCATGCAGGTGAGGAGGAAACCATTATTAGCCAACACAACAGGAAAGCAGTGCAAGGTACAGTGTGTGACAATGAAGAAATAATCGAGAGAACACTGTTACATCTGATGGGTCAAGGAATAGATCTTTAATAACTAATGTGACTAAAGCAGGTAAAACTGGAAGCAAAGGATTGTTAGAAGTTAATGGTGTGTCTTCTAAGGAAACAAATGCACAGAATATCCACGAGACAAGAATGTCGACGTATGTAAACCCTGAGGATGAACTTGAAGAAATAATACCAATTGACCAATTGGACTCTTATATAAGAGAAGTCCAGCTTAGGAGAAAATTGATAAGCAATAAACTCAAAGAAGACAAATCAAGCAGTGACCTGAGTGATGCCTCAATTGCTTCTAGCAAAACTGAGGAGAATAGAGTTGTTTCAGAAGATTCTGAAGTAAATATTGAGCCAACTAGAGGGGTAGACCCTTTAAATACACTGGGAGTAAAAGCTGATGCGAGTAAACATGAAGATGAGGATGATAGTAGCTTTGACCTTAACATAAGTGATTATGATAGTGATAATGATAATCTTGATGTAGCTCTACAAGAATGGCAAAATGATTTTGGCAAAGGCAAGATGAAGCTCAAAGGTAGTCCCACAAAGGATTCAAAAGTTAAGAGAGCCAGTGGAAAGGAAGTTTTCAATTTGTGGCTAAAGGATTCCTCACCTGAAGCACAGTTGCCACCTGCTCTTAAGGAACTATTGGACCGAGCTACTGGCACCCTAGACGACGAGAGGGATTGTACCTAAATTTGTCTTGGTGTATGAAAAGTAGCTACACTAACTTTTGCACACAATTTATAGTTTGACTTAATCTCAAAGGGTTGTGCTTGCAATGTTTTGGTGTAAACTTACTTGGATTAAGTTATTATTGTAATGCACTTAGTATACGAAGATTAAAGATAATTGTATCTAAATTCTTGGTATAAATTTAAGAAGAATGCCACGGCAAGAGTTAAACTTAGTATTGCAATGATAAGAATTTTAAATATATAACAAAATTGTAAGGGTGGGTAGCAGTGAGGGTGTAAAACAAATTTCCTGCTGAATGTGGCAAGGTATTTGATGAATAAATGCCAGTTATGCAACAAGAAACTTGGGAGACTAAAGAAAAAGGGAAGTATCATGGGAATTCTCTCTGTGAAGGAAAATAAAAGTACAATAACCAGTAAATAAAGAAGGCTTCAGCAAATACAAAGTATGCATTAACAAATTGTAGGAGCTGGTACAGTATAAAAGTAAAAGTAAGTGTCACGTAATTGAGGGATATTTTAAATCAAATCTGCAAGGATTATTGCATTGCACTGAGAAATATGTTCCATGTTAATTTATCTACTGGCTGAATTGTTTTTTGTGTGTGGACCCCCTTGTGGCTCCCTGAACCTACTACTACAGCTGATAAGTGTGCCAACCACTCCCTGGCGATGATATCAAGGGTCAGTGTCCCTGTGGTCCGGTCCCCGACCAGGCCTCCTGGTCAGTGGTCTGATCAACCAGGCTATTCGATGCAGCTGCCTGCAGTCTGACATAATTCACCGCCTGATATCATATATCATTTGAAGTTGTTTGTAAAGTTCTCTTATGATCACAGAGAAGTTGGCCAGTTATGCTCTGTATTTGTAGGGGAAAGAGTGATGAAAAGTCTTGGGCCCTTGATGTTGATCGAATTCTCTCTCTGCATGCCTATTGCACCTCTGCTTTTCAATCGGGCTATTTTGCACATCCTGTCGTGCCTTCTGGTCTCATTTGGTGTTATTTCTACTTCTAGATTTAGAACCAGTCCTAGTATTTTCAAAGTTTAACTTATTTTCTCCCACCTGTGTTCTTCGGAATAATTTAAAATTTCTAAGTGGTCCCAATGTTTTATTGAGTGGATTTTAACAGTAAAAGATCTTTGCATGCTCACCAGGTCAACAAATTTTCCCAGCTTTGAATGGGCTGTTGGTAACAATATTCCACCTTAAAGCACTAATTTCTTAAAGTATCATTGTTATGGCATCTCTTGTTTGAAAGGTTACATAACAAGAACCTGTAATTTTTTCTTGCAGTTGTGAGTTACTTTGTGGTCTTTATAAGTAAGGTCTTCCAACATTACTCTTTCAATCTTATACAGGCATATCCGATTCCTCGATCGTCATCGCTCCTCAACCAACAACAAATCTTTTTGCAGTGCTTTTTCTTTCAATGATGTGATTTGACTTATCTGGTTTCTGTTTTGATACTTTTGTTTT